>PVKC010000379.1:0-70195 GCA_004027635.1 Crocidura indochinensis | reverse complement strand
CAAAACAAAAAAAAAAAAAACAAAAAAAAAAAAAGAAAGGAGGGCTTTTCCAACATATGTTCACCCCTTAGGTGAAGCTCTTTTTAGCATTTGGGCAATCCCCTTTTATAGCATATGGTATGTTTAGAACAGACAGAGCTAGGTATGCGATGGAATAAGGGAATTTATGATGATTTTATTATAATTATATTTTAATTGTATAAAGTGTCAGGTTATGGTCAAGATCTCTGCTATTTTTACTCCCCTCCAGTTCCAGCCTGTTCATGACATGAAAGTGGTTTTTACATTAGGAGAATGGTGTCAGAAGAAGTGATTAAAGGGTGGTATTAGAGGATCAAGATGGAACTTAGTAAACTTACTGTCTTCCCTCAACTGTATGGACTGAATATTAATTCAAATGTATTCATTTTGCTGATGGAATAACTGGAATACTGATGATAAATATTTGTTAAAGATCATTGTACTAATAGGATTGGAGTGTCAAAGGATGAAAAATGGGACGTGGACCCTCAACTCATTAAAAAGTATAACCTATAAATCACTTCGAGATCTTATCTCTAGGCAAACTACTGTATAACTGACCAGTTCTTCAAGATGAGCAAATCAGATTTTTTAAATTACCTAGGTCATGACCAGATAGAAAGACAGAAGAAAATACATGGCTTGATGCTTGAACAATATAAAGGACTTGTAACGTATACAAGTTAGTAATGAGCATCCGCATCCCCATCATGTAAAACTTGTGATAATAAACAACTACCCCCATTTTAATCTATTCTAGGTAAGTGCCAGAAACATGTGCACCATGGCTGTCTCTAGTCAGCACATAAAGATAACTAGTCATGCACAGATCTTGGAGCAAATTTCCTTGAGTCAAATTCAGAATCTCATGACAATAGACAAGTTCCACATTGGATGGATGTATTCAAATCCTTTGCATGAGAGCTTAGCACTTTTATTTTTTTGCAGTCAAAATCATTTATGATCCTGTCCTTTGCTCTACCCTTGCTCTCAGTCACAAGACTTTCTTCATCCATTCTTCTACAAGGCATTTTCTTCAATAACTTTTGTATAGAAAAAAGTTTGACTTCTAATAACTTTTTAATCTTTGAGAATCAGAACGTCTGATTATCTGTAATAGGAGTAAAGATTGGAGCCCAGATTTGGCAGGCTTTAAGATTGCAGAAATTGGGGCCGGGTGGTGGCGCTGAAGGTAAGGTGCCTGCCTTACCGCGCTAGCCTTGGACGACCGCGGTTCGATCCCCGTGCCCCATATGGTCCCCCAGGCCAGGGGCGACTTCTGAGCGCATAGCCAGGAGTAACCCCTGAGCATCACTGGGTGTGGCCCAAAAACCAAAAAAAATAATAATAATAAAAAATAAAATAATCAAGAAATACAGAGTTAAAAATTTATTGAAAGTTGAGTTTTAGTCATACAATGTGCCCTTCACCAGTGTTCATTACGGCCATCAATATCTCCAGTTACCCTGCTGCCACCCACCTCTATCCCCATATCCACCCTCCCATAGTCTCTATTACAGACACTTTTCTTTTCTCTCTCTGGTTCTCTTTATTTTTCCATTTTTTATTTGTAGGCACCATGATATACAATACTGTTACTGAAGAGCTATCATGAATATCACTTTATTTCATTTCAAGTTCTAGTTCTTGTCTAGAGTGGTCATTTCTAAGTATTTTGGTGATAGTGCTTCCATCTCTAACTTAACTGCACACCCCACCCATCCTTTCTTTTGTCTTTGGGTATTATTTCCATACTGTGTTTCTTTTTTATGTCCTAGAGATGTGTACTATCATTCTATGTCTGTCTTTTACTCTCTGACCATTTCATTCAGCATGATACTCTCCATATCTATTCATGTATAAGCAAATTTCATTGCTTCATTTTAACTAATAGTGACCTAGTATTATATTGCGTAGAAAACCAGTTTCTTTATCCATTCATATGTTCTTAGAGATTTGTGTTGTGTCTAGATTTTGGCTACTGTGAATAACTGCAATGAACTTAGGAGTGCAAATGCCTTGTGTGAATTGTGTTTTTGATCCCCTGGGAGCAGTATTGTTGGGTAGAATTGAAGTTCAATTTCTGCTTTTCTGAGGAGAGTCTATATTGTTTGAAAGAATGACCAAATCAGCATTCCCACCAGCAGTGAATGTAAGCCCCTTTCTTCCTATATCTGCACCAGACCTGTTTGTTCTTGTGCTTCTTAATGTGTGCCAGTCTCTCTGGTGTTATATGATATCTCACTGATGTTTGATTTACATCACCCTGATGTATAATGGTGTGGAGAGTTTTTCATATACCTTCTTTAATTTTTAAAAATCATTTTATTTAAACATAGTAGTTTACAAGGTTGTTCATAATATTATTGGCTTTTATCACAGATACAAAGTTGATCATGATTGAGTTTTATTCAGACAGTGTACATACAGTTACAATACCCTTCCTCATTGTATCCTTCACACCACCAATATTTCCAGCTTTCTTTCCCCTTCTTCCTCCCTTCTTTCTGACATCTGACATTCTTCATTATCTCTCTTTTCTTTCTCTCTCTTCCTTTTTTCCTTTTGGACACAGTGCTTTGTAATATTGTCACTGAAATGGAACTATGCATATCTCTTTATCCCCTTTCAGCATCCAGTTCTTGTCCAGAATGATCAGTTCCAACTATCATTGTAATAGTGGTCCTTTCTCTGCCTTAATAGCCCTTCTCACTTCCTACCCTAAATTGGTCCTTCTGACCTTTATCTTTATTGTTCTGGATATTAATAACATACTAACTTCTTTATATATCACAAATGAATGTGATCATTTTATGTCTCTTTCCCTAGGAATAATTTTATTCAGCATAATATTGAAATTACATAATATTACATAATATTTACTAAGCATAAAATGAAGTAATGCAATTTGCTTATACATGGATAATGAGATCTATTGAGATCTGGGGCTGGAGCAATGGTGCAGTGGTAGGGCATAAGATCTACTGAGATATTAAAATCGATCCATGTATAAGTATGAATAGCTAGATACAGTATTCTTGGAGAAGCTATTATTGCATTAATTTTTCCCACTATGTTTCACTACTGTCTTCAGGCCTAAATAGTTTCTTTTGGTGAATTTGCTGTAAATCTTTAGGATGCTGCTTTGAATGTAATTTCCATTTTTATTTTACTGTTCCCATATACAGTCTCTGTGGTTTTTTTCATTGTGATTATTTTTATTTAGGTCTATTTACACTGGTATTCTTATGTTATCCACAATGTCCATGCATTTGTTCCCTAGATCTAAGACCTTCTCAGCAATGATGTATTTGACAATTGAACTCTTCATAGCAGTTTTCTTTCTAGTTCTCTGGGACCTCAGAGATACTTATGCTTCTTGTCTTTAATTAGTTCCAATGTTCTAGCTTCCTTGTCATCTGATCATTTATTTTTTGTTTTTTGTTTGTTTTTTGGGGGGGGGGTTGGGGGGGGTCACACCCGGCAGTGCTCAGGTGTTACTCCTGGCTCCATGCTCAGAAATTGCTCCTGGCAGGCACGGGGGACCATATGGGGCACCGGGATTCGAACCGATGACCTTTTGCATGAAAGACAAACGCCTTACCTCCATACTATCTCCCGGGCCCCCTGATCATTTATTTTAATGTGTTATTTTTTCTGTTGTTGTTTGGAGGTTTTCTGCACTTCATCTCTGATCTCACTGATTCTGACCTTAGCACATGTTACTCTGTTGGTGAGGCCTTCCAAAGAATTTTTAATTTGCCTCTCAAGTTTTTCAGTTCTTACATTTCTGTTTGTATTTTTCTCATTTCTGCTCTTATCTCTTCTTGTGTTTTATTGGTAGTATGTTTCATTGTTTCTCTGAGTTTGTTGAACATCCTAAGTAACTTAACTGAACTCCATTTTAAAGAGGAGGGATTATATAGTGGGTTATAGCTGATTGAATTTTCAGGATTGTAATCTTTGCCCACAAGTCCTGGTAGGGCTTTGCACTGTTTTACTATGATTTGTTTTGCAGTGTTTTCTGTACTGACAGGTATGTATCAGGGTAACTTACATCAGTAAAAGTATATATTGTGGTTGTATATGTGGCCACCAGAATGGCCAGTATTTGTAGAGTGTTTATTTAGGCAGTTCAGTTATCTCTACCTGTGGGCTCTACTCCTCAGGCCTCTACCTCCTGATCACCTCAAATTCATGGCAGTGGACATGGCCTCTAATCTGTGTAGGTGGGCTTTGTGTCCAGCTGTTAAGTCAAGTTAGGTTGCTCCTAATTTGTTAGTATTACTATACATGGAGTATAGATTAGGAAACCTGCATCAGAAGAAGAGATTTTTTTTATCTTTTTCATCAATATATATTTTGCTACATTTCTTTTTTGTAAGCAAAAGTGTACCAGTTGATTATCATTAAATGTATTTTCAGATCTATTAACCTAAAATTATGATTTCTACTCTGATAGGTTCTGTTAAATTTTTTTCCATTTGTTTGATCAATTTTTGTCACTTAAGTAAGTTTGACACATCTGCTCAGTATATATCATGACTTTGATTCTCAAATATGTTATCTGATGGCTATTCTACACTGTGTTTAAGTTAACTACTAATATGACTAAAAACCATATGACTATTATACCCAACTTTAGTATTATTAAATGAATACTAAAAATGGTGTAAAAGTGCTGAAAAAAAAGTAGACAATTTGTCAGTACTTGAAAGATTGGACCATGGACCTCTAGACTATGCTTACTCCATCTAGGACACCAGTTAAGAGAACTTGGGTGGTGGGAATGCCCATGATTTATTGTCATTATGTACCTTAAATATTACTGTGAAAGATTTGTAATTCACTTTGGCCACAATTTAAAAAGAGAGAGAGAGAGAACTTGAGGTCTAGAGCAGATGTCTCTGAACCTATTTGGCTTACTATCCTATTTTCAAAAAGAAATAAAACTATTCTTCACCTCCTGAAAATATATATCCTCTATGTAAACAAACAGAATGCATTCCTTCCCCAATTAAACTTCAGGCTGTGACTGCTTCCTTAGACTATCCCACTATACACTTAAAGGATCAATCAGTATGGATCATTGGAGAAACTGGTTAAGAGGCTGGATTCAAATGAGCTTGTTCACTCAGATGTTTGGTACTTGGGTGGGAATGATTCAAAGATTGTAATTAGTTAGGAATATTAACAAAGTGCCCATTTATAGGCACTTTGTGTAGCTTTGGACTCCTGAACGTATGGTAGCTTAATTCTGAAAGACAGTTTCTAGAGTACAAATGTTCTTTTGAGTCATCAGACACATCCTTGGGAAGTCATATGGATTTGTTTCCTTTGTTTCCTATGGTACAAATGAATCACTAAAAAGTGCACTTATTCAAATGGAGGAGAATTTGATTCTTCTACCTCTTGATGGAGGAAACAAGGTCACAATACTGAGGACTGTGTGGGCTGAAAGATAATGTGTCAATCTTTTGAAAATACAATCTGTTATAACATCCATTTCCACACTTTCCAAATTTCATCATATTCAACATCAAACATCTTGCAAAAGGCCAAAAACTTCTCTGCCAGCCTCAAGTAATTGGCAATGAAAAGAAAAATAGCTAACTCCATGTCTTGAATACTCAAGGAAAAAAATTAACCTTGTATTTAGCATGCAAAAGCATCCACGTTAATGTAGTGGGATTGGAACTATTAAGAGGTATTAAGTAGAATGATTATAAATGTCAAAGTGAAAAATTTAATCAAGGAACTTAATAAATACCTATTTTATGTATAAATTTGGAGTCCACCTATTATATGTAGAACTTACAAGGCTACCTCTGTCATGCATCTAATCTGCATGGTCCACTATTTGTAAGTGATATTCCAATTCATCTATAATAAAATGTGTGAGTATTCAAAAGTTGGGAATAAGTTCAAGTTTTATTCAGATAAAACGTGATAGAGCAAAAGTTCAGACCCAAATCTTTCAGACAATCAGAGCATTTCAGTGACACACAAGATATCTTCTTTGAAGATAATTTTGTCTCAAACTCTATTTTTTAGGTAGAATTCTATTTCAAGTACCAAAACACAACCAAAGTTTTTTGACTCATATAAAATGACAAGCCATAGAAATTAGAGGTGCTTCAAGGAAGTCTTTGTAAGACTTTCTCCATTATTGATTCTATTTTCAATTTTGTTTTCATTATTATATTAATCAGACTCTCCCAGGTGAAGAAAAAGATTATTACTGTCAATGAAAGGCTTAAATGCTACTTAAATAAAGCCTATAAGCTTCCCTTCTCTATAAACTTTACAAAGTACTACTATTCTTTTTCCTATGGATTTTTAATAATTGATCTCAATTGAGTCATAAAATCCATTTTTGAATCACTTGCCTTTGAGCAGTAAGGCAGATCTAAGATAGGTTCCACAATCAGTACAAACAGTGCATGGTAGAGAGAGAACTGGTCTCCCACTGGGAACTTAAACTCAGTAGAAGGTAATGGACACAAAGGCAAAAACATCAGGAACTAACTACCACCTCATTTTGCAGATAGATAATCATGTAGCTGGCAAAACTGGTCCTTATTTCATTTTTGTCAGTTCTTTCCCTCTGGCTCCCAGTGTTCTATTATTGCATCTGTTATTCCTTCCTTAGAGGAAAAGAGTTGACAAATTTATTCACACTATGGTATGAGTCACTCAATCACTAAAATCTTTGCATTCTGCTTTCTATAGCAAGCACTTTTTAAGTGTCTGTTGGGCATTCACTAAGTGGCAGACCTGTGTTGGCTAAGTTCTAAGATAAAAAAGGTAAAATGAGGCAAATAACTCTTATATATATTAAGTCTGTTTTAATATTATAATGTAAAAAGGAATTATAATTTCATTTTTATTAATTAAATAGAAATTATGCATATAGTTTTGACTTTGAAGAGTTCAGAAGAATTTCCTGGAACTACTTTCTGACTCAAACCCACAGGCAACCTATTAGGCGTGGGGTAAGAGTCAAGAATATCAATAACCGGTGATACTCAGGGTTTATTAATTCTGATTTTGTGCTTAGGGATCATATGCAATACGAGGGACCAAACCAGACATGACTGCATGCAAAAAGGCTATGTATATTACTTTATTATGTCTCAGGCTTAGAAATAAAGCACTTCCTGTTGATTTTGATGAATGTAGTTCTAGGAATACACTCTGAGTTTCAGTAGAAACTTAACACAAAGGAATTGTTCTCTAGAGATTGCATTCCAGAATACAGAAATCTCTGAAACATGCCTTAAAAGGAGAGTGAAAATTCCTAAGTGCAACCCTCAGTCATTGCCAATTGGCCTATGTATCTACGTATACGCACACTCTTCCTTCCTTTTTATTTTTCCTGTGAAATGGCTTTTTTTTTTATTAATATCTTTATTTAAACACCTTGATTACAAATATGATTGTTGTCATGTAAAAAACACTCCCTTTCTTTCCAGTAGTATACCTGTGTTATATTCTTCATGGTCTCTTAAAATTCCTAGAGGTGTTAAGTTTCAGTTGTCCATAGTGGCTTGTGATTGTTTTATTTTTTCCATTGTTTTTCTTCCCTGCACTGTCTCTGTCCATGTTGTCTCATAGTAATTCCTACAGGCCTCCTTTACACATCAGCTCTCTGATTCTTTTCTTAAAGCTATTTCTTTGTGACACCCAAAGTATGGATTTATATGTGTTTAATAATTTAAAAGTAAATTTTTGTTTACATTGTCATTAGGAGTATTAAGTGCTGACATTTGCCTTCTGATTACTTCATCGAAAAAGAGGTTTTACTCAAGTATAAAAAAGTATCAAGTCAGAGAACAATTTCTTTATATTCTGACAATGAAACTAGTATATATCCCCTTATATATCAAACAGAATGATGCGATCTTAGAACCATTATTAATATTATTTTAATTCTGAAAAAAGTAACACTTAACCCAAATCATGCTAAATAGTTATTCCAATGAAGAATATGGGAAAGGAACAGACTGATATTAAAATGTTATTATACATAAATAGTCATAGAAATTGAAGAGTGTTTTTATTATGCTAAATACATTTGAGCATGATTACATATTTGACTTAATAAAAATTAGGGAAGATTTGAAAAAGCTGAGCAAAAACTAAGTCAGATATAGTGATTTATTCAGAAATTGAGTGGATACAAAAGTGTTTCTTGGGATTTAAATGTTCACAAATAATTGGCATTTCCCTTCACCAACTTTCAAACGGTAACAAATCATTTTAATCAGAATTAAAATATCTGTCTATTTATAGCAATCTTGTGGCCAGATGATCATCCCATTTTGTGTTGATTACCTTCAAATGATGAATTTTTAGGAATATTAAAGAATAGTAGCATCTAAGCTGTGTTACCTGACATAAAGGAGGAATAAAAACAAAAATTCATATAGAATTATGAAAGACAATAAATTAGTATCCAGAGAATAAAACTGAGGATATATCAAGCATACATTGGGGAAGAGAGAGAGAACTTTTACAGACAAATCTTCAGAATTTTTATATTCTATCAAGTTGTCTGCTGACTAGAGCAAAAAAATTAATTAAGAATAATTGTTTCAGTTCTATAATTTTCACATAGACTTGAAATGGGAAATTTTTTAATTTGCTTAAAAATGCAGCACATAGTTGATCATAATACATTTGTTTCCAGATAAGGGGAAGCAAAATAATTGGAGAAAATGGAAAAATAAATAAAATAGAAGAAAAGAAAGAAGAAAAAGTACAGTACTAAGTACATTTGTGACAATTATTATATCATCAATGTAGTCATTAATACAATGGTAGAAGGTTTAGTAAGCTCTTGTTATTATATATCCAGTCTGTTAAATCAGAGTACTCCTTTCTAGATGACAGCATCAAACAAACGAAGATGTCCAGGAATTCAAAGCTACAATACAAATTGTAGAGGCATATACTCAGTTGTAGGGCCTCCTGATGAAGGTTCAGTTCTATCATGGTGTCTGTTTGTGAGACTGGTTTTAGCTTTCAGACTTTCTTGGAGGAAGGAAGATACAGGGGAGGGTGTCCACACTCGCTCCAGAAATATCCCTGATACTATCAGCCCAACAACTGTGTAATTGAAGTGTGGTCAGATTGGCATCACAGCAGGGAATCGTAGAGGGTCACTGATAAGGCAGGGCATGAGGGAAATGGTGGTTTTGGGTGAAGAGGGCAGCACGTGTGGCTTTGGCAGAGTGGAGACTTGGCCTGCCCTCTCATCCTGAAATGGCTCGCTTTGTGCTGCATAGGCAGGTGTAGCCATAATCATTCATGGCTCAGTTTACATCTCATTGGAAAAAAGAAGGATTCATGGAGCTGGTCCAGTTTGAACATGAGGAGGAAAAAAATTTGAAAAGCTTCTAAAATACAATTTGCCTATTTATTTTCTGGAAATGTCATATGACACCATTCTTTTACAGTCACTGCAAGCATTTTCAAATGGCATATAATTAAGTACCTTTCATATCTAGTAGTCAAGAAAACAAACAACTATTTCTAGGAAGATTATTGGCTTGCAAACAACAGAAAATAATTGAGTCTGTATAGAATGAATATAAAGTATCATATAGGAAATACAGAAGAAAAGTTCAGGTTTAAGGAATAGCCTGAAAAATCAGACAGGAAAAAAAAAACTACTCAAAGCCAGTCATACTCTGAGAATTCTCACAGCAAAAACAAATTGATTAACTCATAAACTATCCACTTAGCTAGCTATTTTAGCTTCCTTCATGCTACTCCGTAAAAAATTAAAAATTCAAAGGAAAAAAGAAAAAGAACAATTTTCTCTCGTGTGGGGTCTAAACCACCTTTTTTGGCAGGAAGTGAACCATGCACCTCAAATGACAATTGTACCAAGATGTCATGCCCTGGAAATAGTCATTCTGCATACGAAAATTAGGCATTGGATCCAAAAGAAGGAAGTCTCTAGAGCTTGGTTTCCAGGCTAAAGGTATTAAGAAGTTACTAATCATATAGCAAGCTGGTGAAAGGAGATACCAGTCTTATTGCCCTTGTCTTGCTATTTTAGTGTCATGTTCCAAAACATTTTAATTATAGTCATAATAACTATCACAGCCACATTAATATTTTTGAAAAGACTATTTTAAGAAAGCATTAATATCTTTTGCCTTCAAGGCCTGAAGCTCTAATATCCTTTTTTCACTGATCCTCTCTATTCTCTACATGGGCATCTTTTCTAATCTCTCTTCAACTGCTTCATATGGTGTCTTAATAACTCAAGTTGGGAGAGAAAATTGGGACTCTGACTTCTAGTAGAAAATTAGTTTCTATGTGCTTTGTACTTGATTGTAGTAATCCGTCCCCAGGAGAGGTTCGCTGATGGAGGTAGGGAAAACGAGATCCTTCCCCTCCAGCTTGGAGAACGCGTCTACCACCCAGTAACCAGCAGTTGTGAGGTGAATGTGGCGGGAAGAAATCCAAAAGACAGCCAAACTTCCGAAGAAAAAAGCTCTTTATTCCTTGCAGAGGTTGAAGTCTCAAACGGCTTGGGTGAAGGTCAGCAAGAGAAAAAAGACCTCCGCTTTCCACAGCTCCTTGCTTTTATAACCCAGAATCAGGTACCACCCAATGGTGGAAACGGAATCAGGTACCACCCTAGGGTGGGGGCAGACTGCCAGGTCACGCCCTAGGGTAGAGTACAATCACTGATCAGGGTAGGGTCAGAAATGTTTATACACAACAGTTCCAGATCATGATAAGGTCAGAAATGTTTACATACACAACACTTGATATTACTTTACATGCCTGAGGTATTCATAGATATAATTATATATGTATTCACTATAAATATATACGCTGTGCATATAAACCATTTTTTACAAAAGCAAAAAAAATACATAACAATAAACTACAGCAACTTTTGAGAGCCCAGTTGGATATATTCCACTAAGTTTGAAAACCGCCAAATTCTCAAGCATATATTTTTAATTATATATTTCCTTACAAAAATGAATAAAGTATAACTAAGAAACTGAAAATAAACCCCATGGTACTTAATGATTCATAAATATGAGACTAAAATAATTTACCAAGCCATTAGAATAAATACTGACTGGAGCACTCCCTAAAACAACTTTGCTATTCACTTTTTCCCCCTTGTTTCCCTAATCAGGAGTTAAAAATATCACTCACTACTGAACATAATATTTTGTTCCTTGATGTTTTTAATATGTATAATTTTCAGATAAGAACTGCAAGCTTTGTAAACCTCTTCATACCTAATGCCAGACTGAAAGGGGATGCAGATTATTAGTGGTGCACTGGAGTCTGACTTTTCATGTTCAATTTTTGCTCTTCCACTTAATACTGTATAAACTTGACAGGAGATTATTTTGGTAAGCCTTGTTTTATTCACCGGTAAAATTATGCTATAATAACAATTTCACTTGATAGTAGCTTTTAAGCAATTAGTAATATGAATAGCAATTGATAAATGTTTAATATTTATTTAGTATTACTTTTCTTTTGAGGGACAGGGTCATAACAGAGATGTAAATCAGGGTGTCATACATTTAAGGCAGTTGCTCTATCACCTATAATTACCTCCCCTACCATATTTAATTTCATAGACATTTTTAAAAAATGTTTTCTAGTAATTGCCTTTGAAAAACAAGCCTCAGTTTTAACCTCTTACCACAATATAATATATCCCCCAAGTACATCTAGGAGTGACCTCCATGCACAAATATGGGGTAGATCATGAATACTGCCAAGTGTCAATATAAAAACAATAACAAAAAGAAAATGGCAAAAGGCCAGGTTGATAGCACAGTGGCAGGACATTTACTTTGTATGCAACTGACCCAGGACTGACCTGGGTTCAATCCCTGACATTTCATATTGTGCCCAAAGCCAGGAACAATTTCTGAGTAATCCCTGACCATCACCGAATGTGGCCCCAAAACCCCCAAAAATGGCCCAAACTAAATATTTTTTTATTTTACAACTAACAAAAAAGGGACATCTCAAACAAAGATACCCCAGTGATTTTGGTTTAAAATAACCTTATATCATACATTATAATAAAGGACTAAAGTCCATGATGAAAAAATCATCGTAAATTCAACAACAAAGCAACAATAAATAACTCCATAAAAATATATAGAGGGAATGCACAGAGCAAATAGACAATTTATCAATAAAGTAAAAACATAAAGAAAAATGTTCATCATCAGAAAAATGAAAGAAAGAAAACAACAATGATGTATCAACTCATAGGCTTTTATATTAATCAGAAAAATAATGCTGACAAGGTTATGTAAAACAAACTCTAGTAGAACGCCAATGTTTCATGTTTCAAAGTACATATAGGAGCCATAGTAGAGTCCTCGTCCTACATGAAGGAATAGGCAAATGAAAAACATAGAGGCACCATTGGTGTGAAGATATTGAATTAGTCAGCCATAATTTACATCTCAACAGATGTGTGTAACGGAGGAGAAGGCTGCTATGGTATCTGATGTTGGTAACTGTTGATGGAACTATTGCTTAGTTCAGTTTCTTTCAAAAATGATTTAGAATTTTCTCAACAAAATCAAGAATATAGATTTCTTTCATATTACCCTGAAATTTAACATCTTCCCCAAGAACAGAAAAACATTAATCCAATATGCTCAACTATATGTAACATAACATTTTTACAATAGTCACAATCAGAAAACTATCCAAGTCTCCAACAACAGTTAATTAGATAAAGAAATCATGAAGCATATACAGAGTAGAATATACTTAGCAAAATATATTTAGTTTGCTGCAAATTAAATGTAATTGGAGGCAATCATGCTAAGTAAGTCAGAATCATGTTAAGTAAAGTAAGAAAATGGCACATATGATCTTATTACTACACAGAGTTTAAAGAAACAAAGCAAGGAAATAGATAAACCCAGTGAAATAACAATAATATAGTATCAATAGAACCATGATGATCTGAGGTTAACATGGGTGGGGGAAGATCATAAAGTGAACCTAAGGTTAATGGTTAAGGGATCCTGGAAATGTGGTGGTAGGTATGGAGAAGCACTATCAAATGTATAGAATAATAGCATTGGTAGTATTGTTCAAAATAATAAAATAAATCTAATATTTTGAGAAATACCTTTAAAAAAGGTGAATCTCAGTTAAAAATTATTCATAACTAGTTTGTCAAATCCAAGAAAAGACAGTTGACATTTTTAACCAAAGTACTTTTAGTAAAGTATCTTAAGAATTAGAAAGAAATTTCTTGGGTTCTCTAGTGATAGCAGTGCACTTCCTTGTATTAGTCAATTTCCAGCATCCCTCATCTTCCACTAGGAAACAAACAGGATTAATTGTGTACAAAAACAAGTGAAATCCCTAAGCAGTGCCAGGTGTGACCCCCAAAGAAGCAACTTCTTTATAGGGTGAATTTCAGATCACTTGGGTACAATAAATATATATGTGCCCAGTTTTTATTGCAGACAAATATAAAGGAGGAGTAAAAACACCTATCTAAATCTAGGAGAAATATAGCTGAAATATCATCTAGCTGCATGAGACAAAATATATCCAAGTATCTACCAAAGTGTCTCAAAACATAAAGAAGTTTCCAAACACTGTACATAAAAATTATACCCAGAAAGAAAACTCAAATAATGAATCAACAGTCAAAGACTTCATTGCTGATAAATTTCCAGAACTAGAGAGTGCATGCAACCATATTCTGAATGCTGTAAGAGTACCAACTAAAAGAGATCCAAAGAAAAGTACCCCAAGGCACATAATAGCCACAATGACGAAACCACTGGTGGGGTAGAATACTGAAAACAGCATGATTAAAAAGAGAAATTATATAGAAAGGTATTCTTAAGATTTACAACAGATTTATCACAACATAATAAATACTTAAACCAAGGACACTTCACCCAGCCAGACTTTCATTCGGGTTTGAAAGAAGGATACACAGCCTCATGGATAACAACTCATAAATTTTACAGATGCGACACCAATTTTAAAAGCAGAGCTCAAGTGTCTACTTTATGGCAAAACAGATCCAATAAACACACCAAACTCCCACAATAAGATAACAGTTAATCCATGACAACCATCTCTCTCAATGTGAATGGACTAAATGCAGCAATGTATAAACAAAGAGTGGCAAAGTGGATCAAAATGTTGAATCCAACATTTTCTGCCTGAAAGAAAACATCTGATAGAACAAACAGAGATTCAAGGTCAAATATTGGAGGACAATCATCAAGTAGACATTCCCTTAAAAAAGGCTAGTGGGGCAATATTAATATCAGACAACATAGACTTTAAGTTTAAATAGGTTATAAGAGATAGATCTGGACATTCCTTAATAAACAAGGATACATGCAATAGGAAAAAATAATACTTCTAAACATATATGTACCCAATATAAGTATTGAGTAATTTAAATATATTTAAATTAAATGTAATTCAAATAAATTTAATTTACATATATCTAATATCTGGTGGTTTTAATATATTTAGCTATTGGGTATTTGAATATATTTTAAATATATCTAAAGCAATTGCCGATAGATGTGAAGAAAGACATCAGTAGCAATCCAATAATAGTTGGAGACTTCAACACTGCCCTGTCACCCCTTGATAGGTCAACTAGGCTAAAACTCGACAAGGATATACTTGCTGTGAATAAAGAAATGAAATAGAGATTCTTAGTAGCTATAAATAGGGCCCTCCATTCCCCAGAAGTTTAATACAAATCTATTTTCAAAGTACATGGAAATTCTCCAAAATAGACCATATGCTGGGCCACAAAATATACCCCCATAGAATCAAGTGAATACAAATTATATCTACTACCTTCTCAGATCATCATGCATTGACATTAGAAGTGAATTACAAACACACAAAGAAAAAACATTAAAATCTGAAAATTAAACAGATCACTACTGAACAGAGAGTGGGTTAGAGAAAAAATCAAAGAGGAAATCAAAAGATTCCTGGAAACAAATGACAATGAAGGCATGGACAATCAAAACTTTTGAGACACAGCAAAAACGGTATTAAGAGAAAAATTTATATCTTTGCAAACATTCATCAGGAAGGTACAAAAAGACATAAATAACTAATGGCACAGCTTACAAAACTGGAAAACGATCAACAAAATGGACCAAAAATAGATAGATTGAAGGAAATAATGAAGCTCAGAGCAAAAGTCAATGAACTGGAAATCCAAAAAATAATCTGAAAGATGAATGAAGGCAAGAGTTGGTCCTTGAAAAATAAACAACATCAATAAAACTACTAGCAATACTCATAAAGAAAGAGATAGAAATTTAATAAATCAAATTAGAAATGAAAATGGGGAGATAACTACAGACAATATAGAAAGTCAAAGTTAAACAGAGAACACTTTAAGAAACTATGGGAGCCCGGGAGATAGCATGGAGGTAAGGCGTTTGCCTTTCATGTAAAAGGTCATCGGTTCGAATCCCGGTGCCCCATGTGGTCCCCTGTGCCTGCCAGGAGCAATTTCTGAGCATGGAGCCAGGAGTAACCCCTGAACACTGCCGGGTGTGACCCAAAAACTAAAAAAAAAAAGAAAAAAAAGAAAGAAAGAAAGGAAAAAAGAAACTATGACAGAAAACAAGAGAACCTTGAAGAAATGGATCAATTCTTGAACTCCTCTATCCTTCCATGTTGAACCAAGATGATCTGGCATATCTAAATAGACCTATCACTATTGAGAAAATGTTACAATTGTATGACTTTTGTTTGTTTGTTTGTTTTTGGGCCACACCCGGTGACGCTCAAGAGTTACTCCTGGCTATGTGCTCAGAAGTCGCTCCTGGCTTGGGGGACCATATGGGAACCGGGGGATCGAACCTCTGTCCGTCTTGGGCTAGTGTAGACAAGGCAGGCACCTTACCTCCAGCACCACCGCCCAGCTCCCAATTGTATGACTTTAACTCAATCATAAACAACTTTACAAAAAATATCTATTATTAACTACTTTGTACCCAGGTGTTTAAATAAAAAAATAAATAAAACATAAGTCTTTAAATTGACACTGTAATGAAAGTATCAGATAATGACAGCTATTTAATGGCAAATATTCCTAACCAATTTTCATGCAAAAATAGAAATCAGTTTATAGTGAAAAGGTATAAATATTAATTCACAAAGAAATGTACAGAATTTACAACAATACAAATGTGGTATTAATGGTATTATGGAACATATGTGACTCTAATTAAATAGGTAGCTGATTAATGTTAAATATTTCTTTCAAGGATTCCCTTCATCCCAAAAGGTTCAGGAGATTCATATAGAAAGAAATGGCTGGTAAGCATTTTACCTCTTAGTGAGTATTGCAGAGAATAACTTTCCAAGGGGAGATATCTACTTGATCTCTTCTTTCTACATGGTTTTGTGTTTCATTCATTAGGCTAATGACCAACATGTTTTTGATGCTGTACCTAGATTCCAAGATATCAAAACATTATTCTTCCAATTCAAGAATTTACCCATCCTCCTGTAAAAGACATTTATTCCAAATACTCCTGAGAGGAAACAACGAAATAGCTTTTGACTTAATGTGAGTTGATAGAAAGCATCTAAAGCCATTTAAAAATAGTGAATGGCATAGCATCTATATTTATGATAAAGAGAAAGGGCTATGTTGAAGCAAAAGGTACACAGTTGAAATAGGTAATAACCAAAGAAAATTGTTTTTCCTGGAAGACAACTTTTCAAATTGTGATAGATGATATTATTTCCAGCAAAATTTTGTCTCTATTTTCTAATTCACATTGAGTGTACCATCTCCCTGCCTCACTGACTTTGGGCCTGATATGTGACACTTAATCTAATATCATGCATTTGCATATGAGTACAAACTTTGAGTTACTCTTTGCGCTCCTGACATTGATAAGAGGGTAGAAAAAAAAGAAGAGGAAGATGAATAGACCTGAACTCAAGTCTGAGGTCAGCTCCATTTAATACATAGCACAATGCAGAAGAGTTGCATCTATTGCTCAATCCCATAGCAAAGGAAAAATTGTGCAAATCACTGTGCTGTCAGGTGATTTTTATGGAGCAATAATTTATTCCAATAACAATAGTATATACATAACTTGAGTCCTTACTCTGCGTCAGGTACCAAACTAAAGATTTAACATTCATGATCTGATTTAATCTTTAACCAGCCTAGAATGTGGTATTTTTTTACTTTTTTATTAACAATTTTTATTTTGACCAAAGTGGATTACAAACCATTCACAATAGTATTTTAGGTACATAGTGACATTGAATCAGGGTATTTTTCACCTATTGAAAAAACTCTATATCTCTGAAGATATATAGAGGTGAGTTTGATAAAAAATATTTCTTTAGAAATTATAAGAGTGAGGAATACTCACTCAAATAACCTCTTTCCTTCCAACTATACAAAAATAAAGAAAACCATATAGTGATCATGACAGCAAAATACAGAAAACTGTTATAATTAAGCTATTGAAGTACAGAGTAACTTATTCTGACTCTTCTTGTTAAACAAGAAAAATGCATGTATGCTTTTAGCATCTATTATCTACACTACAGCAATTTGCATTCCTTACTGCTCCTTGTCTCAGCTAAAGAGACAGTTATTATTTTACTCCTATGATTTATTGCAAAAATTCTTACCCAAATCCAGTGGAATAAAATAAAAAACCAGCATGCCTTGAGAAGTGAGAAAACACGTTTATATCTGATATTGGACCCAGTTGAACTCGTGTTTCAAAAGTGGGTTCAGAACAAAAGTAGAACTCTGTTTTATAGAGTATCTGACGGAGCCTTGGAACATCTGAAGAGCCAGCAAGAGTCTATAGAAACAGAATCTCCAGAGCATGTTATTTTGCAAGACAGGGTCTAGATCAACTCAAGATCATGAGCGCATTTGGAGTATGTTGCCATGTTACCAAGGTTCAAAGTGAGACTAGGACCATCTCAAGATTATTCCAAATGTATTCCATGGTTATTTTATGTTGCCCAGAGCCAGCTGCACCACAGCAGATTCTGTTCTATGATGTTAACCTGACTGAAGTTCACATGCTTGAAATAGGGGCAGGAGCCTGTTTTCCTTGTAAAACGCTGAATATGGAAATGCAGATTCAGTAGTGGGTCATCTTAAAATAATTAGATTTTTTTTAAATTTTTTTACAAATAAAATATAGAATCACATGTTTATAAATTATTGGCAACTGCAATACTATTTAAGCATCATGCATACCTAGAGTTAGGGATATAGTCAGGGTAGAGCACATGCTAAGTATAAGGCTCAAAATCAGCCACTAGTATACATATTATTTTAACTTATATTATTAACTATTTTAAGTATTTTAAAATATTTAGAACTAATTTTACTGTATCAGAAATCATCAAGTTAATCCTGAGGACTGAATTTTGCAGTTCCTAGGAGCTGCGAGTTCAATGTATCAAGTCTACAACTCTGCCCTAAATTCACAACACTTTTTTTTGCTGGTGGGTCTTAGAGAAAATTCACAAAAAGACCCTCAAGAAGCAATTATTATAGGAACACTACTGGTATAAATGATTTTCCTCCCTAGACTTGAGAAGAAAAGGACAGCTTCTCCATATAAAGGGCTTTATATTTGAAATGTGAATTGTTAGGTCAGAGAGAAGATTGAATCTGTTCAGGCATTTCAATGGTTTTGCTTTCCAAATTGATTTGTCATTATTTTGATAAAATCTCAGAAACTGATTGCAGAGCTACTTGGAGCTCAGAGTTCATGCAGTTCTCATCACAATTATAGGAAATAAAATCCCATATATGTCAATAATCAAACTGGGTACTATTGCTAATCTCAGATTTATTTTGTGGCTTTCAGTTACACCCCCAAACTGGAATAAAAATTGCTGCAATGTTATAAAAGAACAAAAGTAATGGTCTCTTTTTCTGGTAATGTCTGAAAGAAATGTATGATTGTGTGTTGGGTTATTTTTTTTGATGTGTGTGCATATGTGTGTGTGTTTGTGTATGTGCTGGGAAATTACAAAGGCCTCTTCATATGGTGCCAATTGAAGTGTAAATACCAACTGCCTAATTTTTCCATCCACAGGACAGTGCATGATTCAGACTATCTGACCTATGTGACTGGACAGAGATGAGCTGTGATCCAAATAAAAAACATCCAAATATCTTTATGAGAACAAATACATACAGTCACAATCTCTTTTTTCAGTATCATCCTAAATTATAAAGAACAGTAATTTGTGTAATCCCTGACATCAATCTAATCATGACTTGCATAAAATTTGTCTTTAAAAAAGAACTGTATGATTTATGATTGTCTCTATGCTAGAAATAGGGATAAAGAGTACTTGGCAAACATATTTACATCCTCTCATTCAACTAACTCAGCCCAAATTTAAACCATAATTGACTAAATTTAAATGATAATTGATCAACTAGAAGGGTAGAAGGTAATTTAATTTATGTGCCTATCAGAAATTTTTTTATCTCTTTTGTGTTTTGTGGGTTCATTCAGCTGTGCTCAGGGGCAGTGCTTACTCCTGGCAATGCACTCACATATGCCCAGTATAGAATTTATGGTGTTGGGGGTCAAACCCAGATCAAGTTCTTATAATACAAGCATGTTATCCACTGTACTATATCTCTGGTCCTTAGAAAATTTTTAGTAGAAAGGCAAATATTGTTTATGTAAATTAAATAAAAAAGAAGTAATACTCTAAAAAGTGAGTACATATGATTATGTGATAGTAGATAACAGTAGCTCCTATTCTTAATATGTGGGTTCATCTTAAATTCTCTATTTTTAATTCTTTTCCACAAACTGCCTCCAAATATGGTATGAATTACATAGAATACACAGATTTCCAAAACATGATGCTCCATGAACAGGACTTTGAACACCCGCAAAACCTCTAAAAAGCATTTTTATTTTATTTTATTTTTGGGGGGGCCACACCCGGTGATGCTCAGGAGTTACTCCTGGCTATGAGCACAGAAATCGCTCCCAGCTTGGGGGATCATATGGGATGCCTGGGTTAGTACAGCACATGCAAGCAAACGCCCTACCACTGTGCACCACTCCGGCCCCTAAAATATGTTTTTAAAAGCTGGAGCAACAGTACTGCACATAGGGCAATTGTCTTGCATCTGGTTGACCAAGATTTGATCTTTGGCATCCCATGTGGTGCTTTGAGCCAGTCAGAAGTGATCTCTGAACACAGATAGGGAGTAAATCCTGAGCACTACCAAGGTGGTCCAAATAGATAAATATTTGTCATTAATTTATTATTTATTTACAATATTATACAATCTTAGAAATTCTCCTTCAACTCACTATGTGTATATAATATTCACCAAACATATCACCAAAGTTTCAGTATCAATCCAACAACAAAAATAATTGAACCTATTGCTTTTTTCATTTTCCTCTGGTAACTACCATAGTTTTTACTAAGTTTTATTGGGTGTGGCAGTTTGTTTGCTTTTGTTATTTTTAATCCAAAAATCAATAAAAATAATTCAGTTATTGTTTTTTTCATTCCTTATTTCACTTAGCATATCACCTCAAGCTTCATCCACTTTTCTCCAAAAGACACAATTTCATCTTTTCTACTGGCAGAGTAACATACCAGGAAACACACATACACACAAACACAAACACACATACCATAGCTTCCTTTTTTTGGGGGGGGGGTGTCACATCCAGCAGTGCTCAGGGGTTACTCCTGGCTCCATGCTCAGAAATTGCTCCTGGCAGGCACGGGGGACCGTATGGGGCACCGGGATTCGAACCGATGACCTTTTGCATGAAAGGCAAACGCCTTACCTTCATGCTATCTCCCTGGCCCCAGCTTCCTTTTCTTTTCCTTTTCTTTGTGTTGTAGTTGTGATCTCACAGTTTGCTCATTTGGTTGTCACTGTTATCATGATCCCCTGTACACAAATATGACTTGTGAAACATTCCCAAGGGTCAGACATGAGGCCTCACATGCAAGGTGAAAGCTCTAACACTGAGACTCATTTCTAGTTCTTTTTCATAGAGTCTTCTCAATAAAAAAAAAATCAATAAAATGAATTACTGGATTTTTCTTTTGTATTGTAGTGCATTTTTTTTTTTTTTTGGTTTTTGGGCCACACCCGGTGACGCTCAGGGGTTACTCCTGGCTATTAGCTCAGAGGTCGCTCCTGGCAGGAACGGGGGACCATATGGGGAACCCGGGATCGAACCGCGGTCCGTCCTAGGTTAGCGCAGGCACCTTACCTCCAGCGCCACCGCCCGGCCCCAGTGCATTCTATTTTTAATTTGAGTAACATGTAAGTGAAATAAGTCAGAGAAAGAAGAACTAAGGCCTGATAATTTCATTTAACTGTGATAAGAGTCAAAACAAAGGAACAAACAATATTGACTGACAACAAAACTTGGTCCTGTGTTAAATTTCCAGGCAAAGAAAAAGAATATTGGAAGGTAGTGAAGAAGTAACATAGGGACATTGATAGAAAACAATGAGCATTTTGATAATGGCGCAATGAAGTAAAAGTATTGCCTTCCCACTGTAACGTCACCTTGTCCTTTCTTTGTATCTTTGTAGTCAAATAAAAAAAAAGAAAAACAAAAAAAGCATTGAAAATTCTACCATTTTTATCCAGCCATCTGATCTGTTGAGGTGAATTGAAGCATGTTTGGACTATTGTGAATATTGCTTCTGTGAATATAAGGGTGCAACTGTCCTTTTACATATATATATATATATATATATGCATATATATTTTTGTTGTTGTTTGTTTTAGGCCACATCTGGGTTACTCAGGGTTGCTCAGGGATTACTCTTGGCTCTACACTCAGGAATCACTCCTGGCAGGCTCATGGATCTATATGGGATATCAAGGATCAAACTCAAGTCAACTACATGCAAGATAAGCACCCTATCCATTGTTCTATTGCACTGAATTTGTATTTTGATATGCTTCTTATAAGTGCCTGAGTGATATGACTGAATCATAACATTTTCATTTGGTTGGTTCATCTACAATGCTTGCCAAAACTTATTTCCAAATCTTTAATACACGTTATTCCCATCTCTAAGTTGCATTTCTTTAGAAATAAGTGGGGTTAAACAAATTTTTTTGTGTCTATAGACAATCCTCTCTGTTTTCTCTGGATGTATGCCCACATATATATTTTGTCTCTGTTTTTATAGGGTTACTTTTTTAGTAATGATCTAAAATGTTTATAGAGTTTTTATATAAAGTTGTCATATGCTTGAAATACAGATATTTTTTCATGCTGCCTATTTGTGTTTTGTTTTGTTTTACTTTTGGGACTCTTATCATGTTAAATTTTTTGCATAAAATATTTTAAAATTACTTTAATCCTACATATGTGTTCTTGCTTTTTGTTACTTTTGGAGACAACCTCCAAATATATCTCTAATTTTGAAATCTTAAAGAATATCACCTATGTTTTCTTCATTGTAATATTTTTATTAAATGCATTGAATTATTTATTTTAATTTGAATTATTATTTGTGCATTTCAAAAGGTAGTTATATAGTTGCTTAGATATTTATCTTTATATTTTTCATGTCTAATTTTTTCCTTATACTATTTGTTAAAGAGCTTTTCTTTATTGTATAGTCTTGATTCTGGGTTTTTGTTGTTGTTGATGTTTTGGGGTCATATCCAGTGATGCTCAAGACTTATTCCTATCTCTGTATTAAAGGATTACGTTTTTGCATTGGTCAGGAGACAATAAGTGTGCTGTAGATCAAACCATGGAGTGATTGCCCTTTGATCCAGTGTTGGCTTTTTTTTTAATGTGCTCCAAGGAGAAATTATTTTTTAAATTTATAATGTGGTCAAAGTGAATTACAATTCTTTCACAGTAAATATTTGAGACACATAGTGACAATGAATGAGGGGAATTCCCGCCATCAGTGTTGTACTCCCTCTACCCATTCTCAGCATGCATCCTACATCTCCCTCCTTTACCCAGGTAATGCTAGTGCAGTTGTTGTAGATAGGGATGTAGCAAGATAGCATGTTGTAGATAGGGTATCGATTCTGTTGTCATTGACTATGGATTTGGTATTCATGTCTAATCAGTTGGCTTTTTTGGTCTTAGATTAAATTTCTTTCTCTATATAGACTGTCAGCTTTCTATATTTCATCAGATTGTGTGCCTTTGCTAACCTTTTTTAGTTCTTTGCTACTGACAATTTATGTTACTGCACTGTCAACAAAGAATAAACATTCAATTCATTCTGAACACAGATTTAAAGTAGATTTTGTCTGGAATCTCATTTTTGTCTATAATTAACTATAACATTCAAATAAGTTACTTGAATTTCATGACCTCTTGTTTCCTTGGGAGCAATACAGACTCATTGAATATTATTTTCAATTTATCATTTGTAAGGTCTTGGTTTAACATTGCTAGAACTTCAATTAAAATAACCTTTGTTTCAAGAACTGAAACTTAGCCCTTTGAAACTTAGTCCTTTTGGATTTTGTTTTCTCTTTGTGCCTATGGAATTATTTGATTTTTTTGCTTGCTATTTCTCTCTTTATCAAAGTTGTGACTCACCAAATATTTACTTTTGTTTCTAAATATAGCATAATAGAAGATGCAGATTGTGATCCAAAAGTTCTTCCTAGACTTATGCCTTGAGCTTCTGCACTATATTGACTGCTTCCTAGAAAGTCCAGGTTTCAATATAGATATTCAGTAGGAACATCAAATTTAACAAAGACAAAACAGGACTCTTGATTTCTTTTATATTGTCAACACTATTCTTTTCTCTGAAGAAAATATTTTACTATTCACTTAGTGTCGTACTAAAATGTCCTTTCTTTTTACCCTCCAATCCAAATCATTGACAATTCCTACTGATTCAAAATCCTAAGCATAATGGCATTATGATTTCAGATATAAATCCATGCCTAGTTTCCTTAGCTCACTAGTTCAGAATTGGCCTAAATTTGCATATTTCTGACAGAGTTGAAACTGATATCCAACAACACTATTGTTTTTCCTTTTGGCATTTAAAGATTATACTCTACCAAGGAGAATTCACTATGCAGTAGGAGTATCAAAGCACTGTGTTATAAATTTTATCAATTCAATTCAATGGCCAGTAATTCTTGAGTATTAAGAATCTGAATTTTTACTCATTATTACATAATAATTATACCTGATATCAGGTTACATATAATCCTTAAAATTTATTCAACCCTTTTAGGATTATTTTCTACTCCCCTAACACTAGTCAGGGGACCAGTTCTTAAAATATGCCATTTTATACATAAAATATTCAATTTTGTACGTCAAATGACTGAATATAGCAATTGCCATTATTTAAACAAATGATATGACTAATATTTATTGTTTGTTTACTCTGTATTGTGCTGTATATCAAATAGTTTTATCTTTACTTATATCAAAAGACTTAATACAAAGGCTTAATAGTTACTGACAGTGATTATATTTACTAATGCATAAAAATCCCATGAAATTATATCTTCTCAGTTTGTTGAACTGGAAAACTGAGAAAGGGAAAATTAAATAACTTGCTCAACTTCAAAGAGTTAATAAATGACAAAGTAAAAAATAAAACACTATGCTTTGATTTTGAATATCTTATAGAATTACTACAAGTCCCCAATACTTATATTCAAAAAGGTACATGAAAAGTAGAAATAATCCCCATCTTAAAGATCAAGTGTCAGCACCTCCAAAAGTTAAATAGCATAAATCCAATATAACAATAAATAGCTGTGTGTTCAACAAAAAACACTTTATTTCCAGTAAGTCAAGCTGCCTTTTAAACATAATTAAACATTGGGGGGGGGGATAAACAGGGAATACTGTGTGTGTGTGTGTATCTGTGTCTTATGTGTATGTATCTGTGTGTGTGTATAAAACACTTTCTTTAACTTTTGGAGATGATATAATTTGTAATATTATCCCAAGAGTAAAATGTTCATGGTAATTAAAATGAAACAAGAATAAAATCTAGTACTCCGGAAACCAGAAAGATAGTACAGAAAGTTGTGTGCTTGCTTTGCATGCAATCAACCCTTGTTTAATTCCTGACCTCATCCTCATGTGAAGTGATTGCTGAGTGCAGAGCCAGGAGTAAACCCTGAGCATTGCAGGGTACAAGACAAAAACTAGGAACAAAACAAAACAAACAAAAAAACAAGACCTTCAACACCAAATTTCTCATTGAATTTTCAAACCCATAATCCTTCAGTGTGAAAACGTCTTGCCTCCCCAGGAACCAATGACTAGGAATATGTGTAAAATGATTCCCTGAAACATAAAAATGAACAGATTTCTCTCTCTGAGGCTTTCAGCCAATACAGAGAAATTTGGTACAGACCATCAACCAAATGGATCTCAATTCATCTATATTAGGATGACAGAATGAATCAACTCTCAGGAGACTCAAACCTCTTATTTCAATTAGTCCAAATACTGTAAAGCAAATGCTTTTAAACCCACTAATATTCAACATGCTGCCCACCTCTTCCCATAAATACTCCACCCCACTCTCTTTTCTTCCCTTTTCTCAGACACAAGAGTAACTATCGTCCAAGGACAAATTTTTATTTTCGACATGTTCTCTTTCTTTATATATTGAATAAAGACCTTGTTGCCAGCATTTTAATTCTATCAGCACAAACTTTTCCATAAGATGAAAGATTAGAATTTGTTGATTACCATAGATGTGTTGGGTAGCAATTATTTATCATCTGCATTTTTTATGATCTAGATAAACACAGATATATCAAATGTTTATTTTTATTATGGTAAGATAGTTGTTTATTTTATTTATCATGACATTGATGTACAGGCAATTGCTCTAAAGTTAACCAAATTCGGGTTCAAATTCTAGCACTAACACTTACTGCCATTATACACACAGATTTCTCTTTTTAAAGTATTACTTCACTTATCTTACCTGTAAACCAAAACTAATATTAAATCCTGTTGTAAATAATTTATGTGTTGTGGGAAGAAGAAAGGCATTACCCTTGAGAAAGGAACCTGCTGCTTCCCTATGTACTCAACTTAGTCACTCAGTGAAACACCTGGGAGATGTAGGACTGATAAAAGTTTGTAAAAAGTACCTGCCTGGTACAAAACGGTTGTTTTGCCTGTGCTATGAGGTGCTCATCAAGCTAAGCTTGTCTTCCACTTGTTCTGTTCAGTGTAGGAAATAATGCCTGCCATTCAATTTCTAGGGAATCCATAAAACCAAAGCTGGATCAAAGACTTATTCTATACAAGAGAGTAAAGTCAGTTTCTAGACTTTTTCCCAAGTTTTTTCAGATCTGCCACCTGATTTTCGGAAAATTATTTTTAAGAAAAGTGAAACTCTTTTTAATATTAATACAAAGTAAAATTATTTTATTGTATTTGAATATTATAAGAATAAAAATAGAAAATAACAAGTTCAGTAGAAGATGTGGAATTTTCCAGAGGGAAGAATTATGAATACACAGGTGAGGTGTCTAAGGTGAGGTATCTCAGGTGAGGATCTCAGGTGGAGGTGTGGACCACCCAATTCAGAATGAGGAAGCATCCATCTTCCCTTTAAAGAATTAATTTTATAGGTTTTCTCTCAAACTTCTCCCATGTGGGACTTTCTACATAGCTAGAATTTTGTTGCTATAATATTATCAAGGGAACATTTATGTCCCTTTATGTCTACCTGTATGTTCTTATCACAATCCTTTGTTCCTGCTAAAACTTCCCACTGGTGAGAGACTACCCTTGATTGGCTTGATGCTGGTACCAATTTTAGTCTTATCAAATCTTACATTCCGTGTCCACAAAGTGGATCTGACCATAATAGTTTTTGCTACTTTACATTGAGTGACAGTGTAAAGTCTTCAGATTCCATATTGATTTGATTACTTCTTAAGAATTCATTGAAAGGGCATCCTCACCCTATAATCGGTCTGCCTACTAGTTCCCATAATCTTTACTTTAAAAATAAACTTTAAGGAACTGTGTAGAGGGAAACACAAATATGAAAGGATTGGGTCAGAGGCCAAGTGGTGTCACATGAATCCTTAAGCTTTAAAAGCGACAAAACTCAATATTCAAACCAAAGTCAACAGCAATTGAATCAGGCCAGGAATCAGGCCAGGAGGGCAAACAAGGTAGGATGGGATGTACCTGGGGAACATTGGTGGATTGAGGTGTACATCGGTGGTGAGATTGGCCCTGATTTATGCATAAGTCAAACCCACTTATGAAACATTGTAAATCACAATGGTTTCAAAAATTAAAATTAAAAAACAACTTTGAATTGTCACAGTATGCTATAGATTTTTAAAAAAAAATCTTGAAGAATTTAACTTATTTTCTGTCTTGAACCATTATGGTGAAATGGAAAAAGGTAATTGCACAGCCTTTTGTAAAAATGCAGCAAGAAGACTACATTGATTTTAATTTGATGATCAAGAAGTTTCAGAAGTTTCCACGCCATCTGTGAAATCCCCAGCAGCTTATATTTATTTTTTATACTTCAAAGAGACCTGCAGCAACTGATACTGCTGCTTAGATTGAGCAGGTGTTCAAATAACTGCTCTTTATAGATGACTATAATAATTTTTTAATGTGTTTATCCACTGGGTTAAGTACTGAGGGTAAAGAGGGTTAAATAGGGAGGAATAATGGGTCAAGATTGAGGGGACTAGAGGACAGAATGAGTTCTGATGCAGGGAAGAGGGGTAATATATAAGAGGGACTATATACACTATAGGCATGGATTGTTTACATTATAGATTGGGTAGACATAGAGGAGTCCACTGTATACAAACTCATGCCCACTTATAGATATGTATTAAAGATCTATTTATAGGTTGTTGTTGGAGGTCTGTCCCTCATAGAATGGGTCTGAGCACTTAAGAAATAATTGATTTAAGAAAAGATAAATAATTAGCTAAAACCTAGGTTAAGAAAAGAATGGCAAAAAGAAAAAAGGAGAGAAGAGGGCAGGGATGAACTCCTCTAAATGAACTTTTCAGAGTTATATTGTGAATGGAGCATGATTTTCATGTCTAGAGTACAAAGCAATATGGCAGTGAGCACTATAAAAGATATCAACCTTACATAGTATCATTTGTTGTGTCTTGTGCATCAAGGTTCCTTTCCTAAAATGAAACTAACTGCATGGTCTTTATGATGTAAGATAGATTTAATTGAAAAATAATAAAGAAAAAAAAGAAAAATAATAAAGAAGAGGAGGAAATAGGGAGAAAGTAAGAAAAAATAAAAGAATAAAAAGAAAAAGGGTTATAGTAATTTGCAAAAACATACTGGATGACATATATAGACATATATAGACTCGATGACTCTATAACAGGGGTCTCAAACTCAATTTACCTGGGGGCCGCAGGAGGCAAAGTCAGGGTGAGACAGGGCCGCATAAGGAATTTTACCAAAAAAAAGTCTTCAAACGTCATTATTAACAGTTTTAATTATCTCTTCTGAACATGAATAGAACATTGAATGAAGATCATGAACAGTTCTTCTGAACATGGCATTTTTTTGCCTGTTCCTTGCTGCCAGAAACTTGACAGCGCTTCTTCTCACAAATCTGAACCACATTTGGCTTTAGAGAGGAGGCAGTTGAGACCCTCAGTATGGCTTGAAGGTGATCATCATTAAGTCTAGACCTGTACTTTGACTTACTGAAGTTCAATGTGGAGAATACCTTTTCACACAAATATGTGCTCCCAAAAAGGCACATGGTGTGCTTGAACATTCAGGAAAGAGCTCAGGGGAGTTGGGGGGCAATTCTCTCAAAAATTGCCCATGCATGTCTGCTTTTCCACTAATTTCCCTGAACTTGGCTTTGAGATCAAAGTTGCATTGCAGGTCAATGAGCTCCATTTGAAGCACAGGAGGGGCATCTTGCACATCAAAGGAAAAGGGTTCCACAAAAATTTGGAAAGTGGCTCTGTGCTTTCTGAAGTCTGCAAATCTGTGATCAAATTCCTTCTCTAGCTTAAAAATAGCACCAACATATTTCTCACCACTGAATGGTATCCTACATCCACAAGTTCCTTGCATGCTGGGAAATGGCAAAGGTTTATCTGAGAGAGCTGGGATTTCCATAACACAAGTTTTGTGGAGAATGCTCTCACGTTGTCATAGGCAGCACTGATATGCTTGTAACATCTTGTTTAGTACATTCAGCCTATGTGTGATGTCAACAAGAAAAGCTAAGTCCATGAGCCATTTGTGATCACTCAACTCAGAAACAGCATTCCCACCCTTCTCCAAGAAGGCTTTCACTTCTTCTCTCAACTCAAAAAATCTTTTCAGGACATTTCCCCTGCTGAACCAGCACACCTCAGTGAAATAGAGCACATTTCCATATTCTGACTCCATTTCTTCTAAAAAAGCACGGAATCTCCTGTGCTTTAAGCCCCTGGATCTGATTTGGTTGATGCATTTCACAACAACAGACATCACATTGTCACACAGCAGGCATTTATTGCAAAGGGCTTGCTGATGGAGGATAATGCAGTGAAGAGCAATGGCCTTCACTACACCCTCCTCTTCAAGTTTTTTTGGAACAAATGCCACAAGTCCATTTTCCCTCCTTGTCATTGATGGTGCTCCATCAGTTATTATTCCAACAAACCTCTTCCATTGCAAACCTGCATTCTCAATGGCATCACACAGATGCCGAAATATTTCATTAGCGGTGGTCTGGCCATGCAATGGAATTATTGTGAGCAGCTACTCTGTCAATTCAAAATTGCAATCAACACCACAGACATAAATTGTGAGCTGCGCAGTGTCTGTTATATCTGTGCCCTCGTCAAAAGCAACTGAGGATGCATCAAAACATTTGGCTTTCTCACACAGTTGATGATAAATGTCACTTGACATTTCAGAAATGCACTCTACCACAGTGTTGGCATAAAGGCTGATTTTGCTAAACTGACCTTTCTTTTCCAGACTGATAATATTTGAAGTCTGTAACAAACTCTCCTGTGAATGGTTTCCCTGCCTTAGCAATCATCTCACTAACCATGTAACTAGCTTTGACTGATGCAACATTCTCTTTGGTTGCTTTCTTGAAGAAATTTTGTTGCCTCATTAGACATGCTTTAAGACTGGCAACCCACTTGGTTCTCTCATTTCCTTGATATTTTGCACATTCCTCAGCATGTTTAGTTGAATAATGGCGTTTCAAGTTGTATTCCTTGTGCACTGCAATTTTCTCTGAGCAAATAAGACATGTAGGGATGCCCCTGTGCTCAACAAAGAAATACTGCATCTCCCACTTTTCCTGAAATTGTCTGTGCTCGTCATCAATCTTTCTCTTCACTGCAGGTTTTGATGAAGTCATGATGAAGGTATGACAAAATCTAATTCTGTAATAAAATTCTCTCCCTTCTCTCCCTTAAACCTCTGATAATGCAAGGAACAGAGGGCAGGATCAGTGGAAATGACGTCTGTGCTAGGCGCAAAGTATTCGCGATTATTCGCTTACCGAATATTTGCAATAAAAAATAGCATTAGTAAGAAAAATATCGCAAAAAATCACATTAAACCTTTCCATATCCCGAATGGAACTGCTCTGAGTATGCGAATGTTTAATGTGATTTTTTTCTTACTAATGCGATTTTTATTGTGATTATTCGGTAAGCAAATAATCACGAATACTGTAATATTTGAAGGCCGGCTGCGGGCCACAAAATATTGTATGGAGGGCTGCAAGCAGCCCACGGGCCGTGAGTTTGAGACCCCTGCTCTATAACGTAAGTCTGTGGTACACAGTCATCTGTTTCATTGGTATCGATGGTTACAGGCTTTGAGTATTAATAGAAGGCATAATTGAAAGTAAACAGTTTAATTGAAGTATTTAATCAAGACATTGCCATAATGAGCACTGCATATGGTATCTAATTTGATAGAAGGTCGAAATTGAAAAATCAGTATGTCCATCCTATATTTCCATGAAGCACAGTGAAGAAAGAAGTTGAAGAGCTATCTTATACTTAATACAATCAAGGCATTAGAGCATATTGTTAGTAAGCACTGTAGCAGGAGTCCCTGACTTCCAATCATATTCTGCACCTGATTCTGAGGATAAATACACTAGAACATTATTATAAGACATTGTAGTGCGGAGTTATTTGATCTCTATTCATGTAAACAGCTATTTCCATTATTGCTGATTTCTTTACGATATATAAGATAGTAGAGGCTTTGTGTTTCTCCTCTTCCACTGGATTTGATTGCTTTTCCTCACTATATCCTGGGACTGGGTATGAACCAGAAAACAAAACAAAGCAACAATAAAAACGAGAGAGAGGTGCTAGCTTCGGCAGCACATATACTAAAATTCGAATGATACAGAGATTAGTATGGCCTCTGCGCAAGGATGACACGCAAATTTGTGAAGCATTCCATATTTAAAAAAAATAAAAGGGAGAGAGAGAAAGGGAGATCTTACATATAGAAAGAAGTTCTTATCTAATAGAGATAGGAACTCCTAAATTTTTATTGCAGGGAACCTTTAATTCTGAACACTTATCATAGTGAGTTGACTTAGGTTTCAGTCGATTTATAAAACACTGGTCATTTAACCCTAACCTTGAATCAAATCTTTGGAATCATCATGGTTTTCTGTACAAGCACCAGGAATCAAACTTTTATCAGAGAAGGCCCTAATGATATCCAGGCACTGACTTCCTCTAGGATGGGTTTATATGACACCCTGATGATTGGAAACAGCAACAACTAATTTCCAGTGTGGGTTTTCCTGCCTTGCAACATAAAAGTGAGACGAAACCAAGAGACCTTGACATAGGACCAATCTGTGAAAAAACCAAAATCTCTAATTACTGAAGTCTGACTACAACAACCGTGATTTAAGAGAAATATTCCTGTAATTATGAAGAAAAATATTGAAGTTAGATAACTTAGAATGCCTGGAGCCTGTAGTTGGTTTTATGGCAGGATGCTTTATAAGTAGAACACCTGGTTTTAGGCTAAAGATTTTTTTCTTTCTATTTCCCCCAACTTTTGCTTTACTTATGCAAAAAACTGCCATCATTTATTTTATTTTTAGATAGAGGCTCCCGCCTTTTTCAGAGAATCTTGGGACATGAATTACTTTATTTTTCATCATATTTCTATACAATTAAAAAATGGTAAAACAAAAAGAAAGGATGGGGCCCAGGGACCAAGTGGTCCCAGATGCATTGGTGGAGACAAAAAAGACAGAACTGAATATTAATGTCAAAGTTAACAATAATGGAATCAATGTATCCAAACTTTAATAATCTAAACTTAAAATGGGCCTGCTATATTGGCAGGCCAGGGGCAGAGGGTGATATTGTGGGATGCACTCTGAGAATATTGATGGAAGGACATTGACACTGGTGGTGAGATTGTTGTTGATTTATTATATGTCTGAAATCCAACTCTGAATGACTTTGTAAATCACAATAGGTCAATAAAATAAAATTAAATATAAAATGAACTCTGAAATTTATTTAGTGACTAAAACAATTTTCATCATATGGTAAGTACTCAATATATTACATACTGTTTTTAATTTTCAAATATAATAACATCATTATATTCATATTATAAATCATAATCTGTGGTACACTATAAAACCCATTTTTTTTGTTTTCTGGGGGGCCACACCAGGTGATGTTCAGATGTTACTCCTGCCTATGCATCAGAACTTGCTCTTGGCTTGGGGGACTATATGGGATGCAAGGGGATTGAACCACAGTCCATCGTAGGTTAGCACATGCAAGGCAAATGCCCTACCACTTGAGCCACTGCTCTGGCCCTGAGAAACTCAATTTTAATACGTTAAGGTGAAAGTAAAATAAAAGTGAAAAAATAAAATGTCAGTTTTCAGGCTAATTTAACTTACAATTTGAAGAAATTATCTTGGCATAGCTTCTTCCAGCAGTGCAATTTATGTCATCAAGAATCAGATCACTTATTAGTTTTTTTTCTCCTTGACAAGAGAATTCTTTCCTAGTCATTCCACTGAAAGTGTGTAATACACTGGTTTAAAATTCTTAACTACCATTTCTTATATAATTCTTTAACACATATTGAGAAGATATGATCCATGACTCCTAGCCAAGATGCAGTATTTTGGAACAAACCCCATGTGCATTTTATAGTCTCAGAGAGGAGAAAAGAGTAGAGAATAAATTAGCCTCCACATAAAAATTATGTGCCATTACTGATTGAACTTACATGCCATTATTTTGTTCCTAAAGGCACTGACAGTAGCTAACTACTAGCGTCCCTATAAATTAACACTGGCTTTAGATATAAAATCCTAGCAAGCCAAGATTTCTGTTTAGTCATCATGTGAAAACCAAGCAATTTGCAAAATAAATTGAATAGGGTTTTCTTTTTTTTTCCTAATAGCCACTCATTATTCTAAACAACTTTTAATTCACTAAGCTAAGTAAACAGTTTTAAACTATTTTAAATTTTCTTCAAAGCTTCATGGATTCATGAAACTGCATTTATTTTCTTCAAGGCATCAGTATAGTACTTCATATGATTTTATATAATTTCACTGCATTCATTGGCTAATTTCTCATTTAATTGAAAATCATTTCTAAATGCAAAAATATATAAGTAAATACATAAAATAGATTCCCTGGTAGAAGGAAAAATTACAATCTACATTTTTTCCTATTCTGGATTGATAGACCTTCCAAAAAGTGCTCAGGAGTCAGGGCTACTTCTGGAGCCTGGCCCCTCTATTAAGGTGAGCAGTGAAGGTCAGTATTCATCTTCCTTAGCCAAGTCCACTGCTATTGTACTAGGTATGAGAAGTCATGTAGTATGGGTCTAACTTACAAAAGGCATGTGCTCCAACACTGAACTACCTTATCTTCTACCTTGCATCTCTGAGCACATATGTATTTATTTACTTATGAAACCTAAATTATCACCATGCTATAGGTAAACAAATTGATGCTTACTGTTTTTAGTTATATTCATAAGACCAGGTAGTCATGAATATGGGTCCTTGAGTTTCTAATCCAAATAACTATAAACTTCATGTTTCTCTATAACAATAGACTATATTTATCTCAACAATTTCAATGAATGGTCCCTTCTCTCCTGGGGTCCTTATTCCATATTTGAAGTGCTTTGCTATGGAGTTGGCATGCTCTTGGATTCATCTGAAAGCCTTCATACACCAAAGTTTTTATAATGGCACCAGGTATATATAAATAAGTAATTTCACAATAGCTATGGCTTATTTCTTCTATCAGCCAACCTCTTCAATTTGGAATGTTTGATTTCTCATCTTAGGCAAACGAACAAGCATAAGAGGCTTCTTTTATTTTCCACATAAGTATTGATTAGGCTCTCACTCCTCATTATTAACCTTGTACCCCATCTCTCAAACCTAAGTGCAAATCTCTTTCATAGCTTGCTCCACTGCTAAACCATGTCCAGTTACAGTTACAGGAGGAAAAGACAATATCAGGCCTTCCAGTACTTTGAAAACCACCTTTGGTATTTATACTGTAACATTATCCTCTGTCCTTGAATGTGAGCTAGACCTAAGGTCAGAATAGAATATGATAAATGTTACAGGGTATCACTTCTATATTATGTTACACAAAAGCAAGAAACAGGTTGAGCACTATTTCTCTTTTATTTTTTTGCAGAGATCTTAGTATCTCTGTGTCTCTTTCCTGTCTCCATTTATCTCTCTCAAAGATAGCAGTGTTGCTGTGAGCCACTTTTAAGAAGTTTATGAAGCATTAGGAAGATCGAAGCTCTCAAAACAAGCTCCCAAGGAATCGAACCTTTTTACTCCTTTCTAATGACTAAGCTCTCCAAAGAGTTATTCAGTTTTCTTTCTACCAAGGCATACTATCTGTCATGTTCAAAAGACTTTCAGAGGAAGAATTTAAGTTTGTCAATACAGTACTTGCCTAGTTGAATCAAAAAATTGTATTGATTTAATTAGGCTTAACTTGCAACAATGCCTTTCTTATTGAACACTGTGACTAAGATATAGCCTGAGCAAATACATTTGAACTAAGCAGTGTTCCAGCCAAGCAAGAATCAATTAACGGTAACACATTGATTCCTGAGTATTAAAGTTATTATGTGTTTGTCAAAGCTATTCAGAGAAACCTTGAGCCCTGCCACTCTGATCCTTGAAATAGCTAAATCTAATTCATTAAATGACATGAAAACCAAAATCTATAAAATAGAGAAACACAGTTGGAAAGTCACAATTTTGAGGCCATAAAGATTTATTTCTTCCTTCAGTACAGTGCCATCATATAACATTTCACCATCATTTTAACTTGTACATTACTGTGTCCTAAAGTTAGCCAACCAAGTTATTTTATTTTGTAGTGCATTTGTATCGATTGTCTACTTTTTCACTGTCTACTTTTTCACTCTTACTTATTGACTATCCACTTGGGATAATAAAATGCCTAACTTGCAACACTGAATTGGTGAGATTGGCAGTGATTTATTAACTGCTTACACTTATCTTCTAGGGAAAGAGGACAGCCTATATTCTGCAGATCCCATGTACTTGAGAACAGAGTGAGTAATCAGGGATCATAATAAAAGGTAGGTTTGAAAGAATCAAGAGGGTATAAGCACTCTGGTTTCTGAGGGAAAAGATAGTTTACCTATTTGCATAATTGTATGGGTTGGTATAAAATTGTAAACCAGTCATATATATACATATAGATTAATTTTATCTACTTAATAAGAAGCCAAGGGAAGGGTTTCTCATTAAAGAATACCTAATCAATAGGATATATTCTTATTGAGGAAGAAAAAGTAGTACTGAGGTTAAGGCACTTACCTAGCATGTGGCAACTTACTTTGAGAGAAAGCTCTTTAGGGTACAAATAGATAGACTGGCACCCTAGAATTCTGAATTGAACTACCATATTATTGGCCAAGAATTATCTGGAAAGGTCTTATATCAGCTGAGTATTTGCCATTGCTATAGCTTGGGGCCAGAGTGGTGGTGCAAGGAGTAAGGCGTTTGCCTTGTGTGAGCTAGCCTAAGATAGACAGTGGTTTGATCCCCTGGAATCCAATATGTTTCCCTAAGTCAGGAGCAATTTCTGAACGCATAGCCAAAGTAAGCCCTGATCATCGCCTGGTGTGGACAAAAATAAATAAATAAACAAAAAAGACATTTCTGGGGCCAGTGAGGTGGTGCTAGAGGTAAGGTGTCTGCCTTGCCAGCGCTAGCCAAGGAAGGACCACGGTTCAATCCCCTGGCATCGCATATGGTTCCCCCAAGCCAGGGGCAATTTCTGAGCGCTTAGCCAGGGGTAACCTGAGTGTGGCTGAAAACAAACAAACAAACAAACAAACAAGACATTGCTATAGCTGAAGTTAAACCAACCTTGCCAAAATGAGGCACATGTTCTTTATAAAAATTCCAGACTAATATTCTATTTTGATCCAATACATTTTCTTGCCTAATTTTTAAATTTTTTTTACCAAAATAAATTACAATGTAAGAATCCTACTTCAAGATTAGAGATGATATTCAATCCTATAGTTTAATAAGTCTAGGCCTGATATTTATCTTGAAGGGGACAACTAAGGAGTTGGCATACTTCTTTTGCATTTACCAGGTCATGAGCACATGTACATATGTAGAGTTGTAGGCAACTGTTCTGTGTCTATATACCTGAGAATATGAAGATTCTTGAAGGATTTCCCCAGCTGACTAGTTGTTTAATAAATATTCTGTGTCCCAATGTCTCTAGTAATGTATTAAGTAAAACAAAGCATGAGTGTTAAAAGAAACTTCATCAGTTTTAAATTCATATCCTTTATGCAAGAAAAGTACCCAACTGAACACTGGATTAGAAGTCTCTGAGCTTCACAGAAGCTTTATATGAAGCCTCTACTAGGGACATTGTCTGGCACAAAGAATGTACAAATATACATGTATATACTGTTATTTTTTCAAGTTGTGAAATATTTATGATCTACATAGATTAGTTTGAATTTAATGCCTATTATATGTAACTATATATTTCAGATTTTTTACTCTGTATTTCTCATTTTAGAATAGCCATATTACAGATAAAAAACTGCATTGCCACATGTAAAAAAAATAAAACTCTACCTCACACCATTCACAAAAGCAAATTCAAAGAGGATTACTAAGACTAAACCATAATCTACCTATTATTATAGAAGTAAATATAGGTATAACTCTTCAGAAAATAGATCTCAGCAATGCTATCAATTAAATGTCCACAGAAGGAAAGAACAACAAAAAAAGCAACCAGGACTACATCAAAATTAAAAGCTTTAGTACAGGAAAAAAACTCAAATTAAATAACAAAAACACTAGAAATATTTTGCATAGACATAAAGGCTAATATCCAAAATATATAAAACACTTATAAACTCACAATTTTATACAAAAATGGTAGAAGAGTTAAATAGACAACTCTTTAAAGACATTATACAGATGGCCAATGGGCATGAAAACTTCTTAATCATTATGATAGAAAATAAAAATCAAAACAACAATGTGATAGTATTTAACATAAATGAGAATAGCATATATCAAAAATGTGAAAAATTCATTGTTGGGGGTTATATTAAAAAGGAACCCCCAATCAATAATAGCTGGTTTACTTCTATGGAAAGCAATATAGAGATTTCTTCAGAAAGTAAGAATAGAACTCTCATACTAACCAGTGACACCACTTCTAAAATCTACTCTCCAAACACAAAAACATCAATTTAAAAAAACATATGTACAGCTATGTTCATCATGCAATTTGCCACTATATGGATAAAACAAGATGGTATCATGCTGAGTAAAATCAGTCAGAAGGTATTGTTGGGTAGCCTGGCTCTTGAACAGTCCTTAGGTAATGCAGAAAAAAATTTACAGACACATAATTTAGTTTTTTAGTCTATATTCAAGCTGCTGTTACTGTTTCTCCTTTAACATCATATATAGCAGAGGGAAAGGAACTTGTCCGTTTTGATATTGGGTACTAAAAAAATGAAGGCACTCTATTCACCTTAGCTCTTTCCCTTTCACCTCTGTACTCAGAACTGCTAGATAGAACATGGGGTATATTTCCATTGCATAATTGGTTACAGTGGATGTTGTAACAACAACTCCTCTTTGAAGATGACTCAGCTGCTCTGATTTCCTGCCAAAATCATGCTAAAAAAAGTTGAACGAAGCATCAAACTCAAGAGAGGGAGCATCTGCAGTGGGAATGTTCTATGGTCAGAATGTATACATTTTACACTTCTTCCTTTCAAGCCATCTGTATGATGTGGTCCATGGTTTTTCAGAGTACTTGGTCTATAAGTGCCAAAATTGCCATCTAGTGACCTGAAGAAGCTAGATGAGACTTCCCAGGTCTATATGAATTAGTTCTCTTGAAATTTGTAAAAATCTGCTTTGACAGTTTTAAAGTAGAACCAGATTCCAACAGGCACCTTCCCAAGAAACTTTGGCATTAGAAGTTTAGGCTGCTCTGTCCTTACTTTCCTTCTTTCTTAGTCCCTGTTAATGAATAAGAAAGGTCCAACTGCTTAGTCCACAAATAACAAGTTCCAGGGGTAAAACAAAAAGTATACTTCTGGAAAAGTCGTTTCAGATGCCTTTGATATAGAATAGTGTTGTGATACCAATTCTGCCTCTGATGAAACCAAAACATTAACCTGGTTAACTTGGTTGTACCTCTCTCTTATAAAAGATATAACAACCCTTAAAAACCTACTGTCCTGGGGAAAAATTTTAAGTTTGGTCTGATACATGTCAGTGTTTTATCTCATTTCCCTAATGTATGTAATTGCAGCCAGAAACAGATTCTCCCAAGGGGCATCTATTATGGGAGGTTTTAAGGAATAAAAAAATTCCTTTTCAGTTACTTCTCCTCACCTTCTTTGTCACTCCAGGGTCTTGAATTGCAATACTTGTACTTCTAGAATAAAATAGATGCTTCCTCAAAGAATGGGTGAAATGTTTCTGTACTTATAAATATGAATAATTCAGAAACGTCTGAATTTTATATTTCTACCAATTCTATTATGACTGTAAAATTGCACATACTATTTTGATAAAACTTTATCTTAATTTTATTACCAGTCTGAGTAATCATGTGATAATTGCCTGATTTCCAAGTAACTGAGCAAAGATGACATTGTTTTAATTTTCTCTTTTTAGATTCATTTTAACATTTTAACAAAATGTTCAATTTTACTTTCCTAAATAGAAACCAAAGTAATAAATCTGCAGGCTATTCATGTGTCTATGGTTTTAGAAGAAAGTAATTGACTTTACCTTAAGAGAGAGCCATCGATGATCTTGGCAATGGTTCAGTCTACATGCAAGAAGTTGCTTTAAAGTGCAATTGAGGTGAGGAAAGATACAATAAGAGAAAAGACTCAGGATTTGGTATCAGATTTGAATAGGCATTAACTTGTTAAATTTAGGCAAATTATATAACTTCTTTTGAGTTTTATATTTTTTTTCCTTTCTGCTTGGGCAATACCAAATGGTGCTCAGGGGTTAGTTCTAGGAGTGCTCAAATGGTTCCATTTTTTATTTTATTCCATTCAAGGAATCAAACTTGAATCAGAACAGTGCAAGGCAAGATCCTTACCTTCTGTTTCATCTCTCTAGTCCCAAAACTTATTTTTTTCATCTAGTAAAAAAAATGCAAATGCCTGTCTTCTGTGTCTGAATCTCAGTGTCTAGGATCTCCAGCATATACTTAATGCATGATAAATGATAACTGAATACTGTTATTACCACCTTTCAACAAATGTATCCACTCCTGTATCCAAACAACTTGAAGTAAAATGATATATTGGCCATATTTTGTGAAGTTTTATTTAATTTTTTAACTAACAACTGAAAGTTTTTCCTAAGTGTTCTACAATTCCTGTTGGAATAGGTAAGCCATGCCCACATTGTTGTACAATATCATTCCAAGGAATGCATTTACTCTTTGCATTTTAGTCAATTTAAACTGTCTTCTTTAGGGCTGATAATGGAAAAAACATGGAGGAATTATTCTGGATTTAATAGTGGTCATAGATAACAGTGGTTCCCTTTTGTTTTCCAGCTGTCTATATTATTTATAAAGTTTGGAAAAATCTAAAATCATGATGTCATACTACAAAGATTTTAAGATGCTATTACTAAATAACTTCCTATTATATATTTTATTCACCTGGCTGAGATTTGTGGGTATGCATGTGCTCAGCTAAAATCAACCTGGCTTTCTTGAGGCTATCAGTAGTAAAGTTCACATTCTACACTCTAATGTCCATGTTTAACTCCATTAACTCCTTTTGAGGTTCAAATGTGTTTTAGTGACTACAAATGAACAAAACTGGTTTTGGCTTTATTTTTTGCAAAACCTTAAAAGAAAACTAGTTACCTGAGTTCTAGTCCTAGCATTTTTATAAATAAAATGTGTTATTTTAGATTGTTTTATATTCCAAAAATGGTAACAGTTAACTTCCAATAATAATTGCAATAATTACTTTGTGCCTAATAATTTTGTTGTTATGTCACTGACTTCATTGAATAACTACACTGCATAGCTACTTTTATGATTTCCATTTAATCAGTGAAAAAGGAAATTGTCTGTTGTAAAAGAGCTAGTGAATGACAGAGTCAGACAGATAACACATTGATCTGACTTTAAATCCCATACTTCACATACCTCTTGATAATGCTATATTAATGCAAAGGAAATACAGTCTAATTCCTGAAATACATTCTTTTATGACACAGCATCTGTGACAGATGTTAAATCAAATTTAAAATTGTTCAAAGAAAATTCCCTTACATTTTCTCATCAGCTCACAAAATTCCCATTATACTGATCTCTTCCTGTGTTCTAGTACCTCTTTGATTGACAGCTTCTTGGAAGCCCCTTTGATTTAATCCACTTACTTATCCTTTAGCTATTTCACTACTCTCCCTCTTCTAATTATTCTATACAATTGGAGAGAATATCACTTTTTTGAAGCTTAACAGGTTATAATTATATGTTGAAAATTCTAGAACTTTGCATATTATTTTACTACGTTTACAAATTCTACCATTTCGAGGAAGAAAGTGGAACATTACTGATAATGGCAAATGGGAGAGCTTGACTCCTATTATTTATTTTCCAAATGAGAATGGAGAAATTATTAAAGTGACAAGATATTTCCATTTGTTCTGGTATTGAATATAATTTCATTGAATTAAAGGATTTTACACTCTCACAGTTTTTATCAGAATATCCCATCTATTAATGGAGAGACATATCATTGACATATCACATCAGCAAATATATAGTTCACTGAGAATCTTGGAGAGGGCTAGAGAGTCTAATAAAATCTGTAGTAGGAATCAATCTCTTCAGGCCATGGAAGCTTTGTTTTTAAGTCATGGTTATGGTTTATAGCTTAGTTAACTAGAACAGAAGAACTAGAGGTAAGTATATGCTAGTCACACAAGACAGCACATACAAGCGTCCTATGGGGAAAAAGAATTTCATAGAAGATCTGCATGGTTAGAGCAGAAAATGGGAAATGTAGTCATATTTAGATGATACACAGGCAGCGAAAGATATAAAGGGGGAAAACAGCCAGCCATGTTAAATACACAAAGCAGCATTTTTGTTTTTAAACTTTATGTCCAGAAAATATTGAAGGATAATAATCAGAGACGGTTCATATTTGGATGAGGAAAAGATGATTCAAGAGATCATTGTTCATAAAATATTTTTGCATAGAAGGATCTTATTTATCATCTTGACTTTTGGCACAACTAAATAAATGTTAGAAAAATATTTTTCAGTATACCAGAGAAGATCTTTACTTAAGTAGAATGATGTTAAAAACCCTTGTGCTCCTGAGACTGTAGTGGAAGGAAACAGTCACTTTGTTGAAGGGTGTGAGATTGGAATGTATGCATGGATTCCATTATTTATAGCATTAAAATGTTAAAATAAAACTACAAAATTTCAGAGCTTATTTCTTAAAATCCTTATAAGTGAAATGGACTGTGGAAGAATTATATCAAATACTTAAACTTCCCAAATATAACCATAGCACTGATTCATTTGTCATTTCTTATAATGATCGTAGTCTCTTGAGAATTGTTATTATCAACTATAGCATCTTTAGATAAAATAACATTTATAAAGTTTATGGACTATTTTCTGCACAACCGGTACTTAAAACTAATAGTATTATCAACACTTGCAAATGATAACCAAGTGTTTCAAACTGGGATAATAAAATTCTTACCATACATAGTAGTATGGGCCAATTAAATTAAGATTGTTTTAAAGAAATTTTATCATGCTCTTCAATATTAGAATATTTTCCCCATTCTCTCCTGTATAATACCACCAAATTTAGTATTTTGCCACAGATATGTGTCTTGCTCTCTGGTGCAAAATGATTACTACCTAGCCTAAGTATAAACAATTAGAATCAAAGGGAAATAAATGGCTTTTTTTAAATAAAAGGGCCTAATTAATTTTAGTGCAGTTTATCCATGCAAATAAAACTGATGTTTAATGTTAAGATTAAATACAAATAAATATTGTATATTATTCCATTTCAAAATTTTTTAAGATTATATCAGATATTGATACTATCATAGCCTTGAATATGTCCTCTATGAGATGATCATCATTGATTGTTATCTCTGTTTATTTTCCAGAAAGACTCATCTGAGCTCAAAGAATACCAGGGCTATTTCTGTCAGTGCTTGAAGAAAGTTGTCAGAAGTCCCTGGAGTCACTTAGGTCATCACAAATTTTAGACAGGTACTGTACCATTTAAAGTTTCATTCTGATCCTAGATCTCTCCATTTAGACGTTAGCCTTCCTTATTTTGGAATGTAAGTCTAACAAATAAGGAGTTTCATAAAATCTATAAGAAACTAAGTAATGGTGCTCGTGTTGAAGAATACGCTTAATTCTTTAATGAATTCTCTTTGTAGATCTCTATGTCTGAGTATATGTTTACGTGTTTGTCTATTTTTAATTTCACCGAAAATTCATAAAACTTTTACATAAAGACTCATTCACATAATGAAGACATTGAATTTTCTCGCTAGTAGTAAGTAAACCACACACACATACATGTACATGCACATATATTTGTTTTTAAAAAAGTAGTTTAATGTCTCTTTTAAGGACTTGAAATGCCATGACAAATAGTACGGATAACAGGATTTAGGGAGAAGGCAAACATCGCTATAAAGTTTTTTTTTTTTTTCCATGTACAACTTGTCAATCGTTTTGTCAAATTCAAAGTCTTTTTCTTTACTGGAAATCATTGTCTGTAATCTATGCTTTATAGACAGGATGCCTTGCAATCTAAGAAAAACCCTGGATGTCTCTTAGTCTACTCAATAATTACCAGTTACTAAGCTGGGTTGTATGCATGTAAAAATAAAAAAGAATGAATTTGAGTGAGGTTAAATATAGAAGCCAAGATCCACATTCTATTATATTAAGATTCCACATGACTCAACCAATTCACATAGGTTGACAACCAGTCTAATTTTAAATCTCGAGTCTTTATAGCAGTCAAAAGTATTTCCTAATTAGGTAAGAAATTTGCCTGTCATTCTCCACTCTTGGTAGTTATCATTAGAAGGTCATTTACATTTTGAATGCAACATTCAAAGTGAAACTCAGAGAGTTTCCAATTTTGTTCCAAGCCATATTTGACTTCCAAGAAATGTGCCTAATTGCTTTTGATGCAATGAAATCACTAAATCACAATGAGAACTGAGGCTGAATTTTTTTAAGTAGAAATCTAGCTGCAATGACAAGAAGACTTAACTGTCAGTCATGTTGACCAATTCTCAAGGGCATGATAAATGATAGAATCTTATTTAATTGCTGCTTGTTCTTTTATGACAGTGAAAATCATTATAAATTATGCAGATAGGAATTCATCATGGGAAATATGCCCCCCAAAATTATGTCTGTGATATTAAATAATGTTAATTAAAGTTTTTATAAAAGTTTGAATTATAGGGTTAGAGAGATAGCACAGTGGCGGGGCATTTGCCTAGCATGAAGCAGACCCTAGAACTGGCCTAGAGGGACCAGGTTCGTTTCCCAACATCCCATATGTCCCCCAGCCTACCAAAGGCGATTTCTGAGCTCAGAACAGGAGTAACTCCTGAGTGCCATTGGGTGTGACCCAGCAACCAAGCAATCAATAAATATTTTTAAGTTTAAATTATAATCACCTTTCTTTTTCTTTTCATTTCTCTCTCCTCCCTACCCCCCCCTTTTTTGGCTTTTGGGCTACACCTGGTGATGCTCAGGGTTTACTCCTGGCTATGCGCTCAGAAATCGCTCCTGGCTTGGGGTACCATATTGGACGCTGGGGGATTGGACTACGGTCCGTCCTAGTCTAGCGTATGTAAAGCAGATGCCTTACTGCTTGTACCACCACTCCTGCCTTAATTTTTCTTTTTCTGGGGGGCACACCCAGTAACTCTCAGGGGGTACTCCTGGCTCTGCACTCAGAAATCACTCCTGGCTTGTGGTGCCATATGGGACCCTGAGGATCAAACCGAGGTCCGTCCTGAGTCAGCTGCTTGCAAGGCAAATGCCATGCTGCAGTGCTATCACTCTGGCCCTGTAGTTGCCTTTCTTATTCCATTATTTCTCATCTTATTTATACTTCAAAATAATCAATGGTTCAGTACAACAATTTTCAGATACCAACATTTCATGAAATTTACCAATTTATTTAGTATTTAATGACTATAATGCACAAAGTTTGCTGGTAAGCTCTAGCTTATAGGAATATTTTGAGTTATTTTAAAATCAAGGTGTGTTGCTGTATCATATTTTAGAAAGCAAGAATGGTAAATAATAGTTCTTCCTACATCCTAACAAAAATCTTGTTTGATTCTTTTGTTATTACTGTTTTATAGCCATAACAAGCAGGACTCTGATTTATTCCTAGCCCTGTTTTCAGGGTTCACTCCTATTCTGGATTTGGGAATTATATAATGTGCTGGAGATTCAACCTAAATCAGTTGCGTATAAGACAAATGATATACACATTGTACTGTCTCTCCAGCTCCCATCTATTTAATTTCTGAAACTTCAATTTCCAAAAACATTATTAGTGGTTGGGTGGTGGTGGAGTCTTTTGTGCACGGTGGTAGAGATTGAATATAGGGATATATATGAGTAGCTTGTGGTAGAACACTGAGCCACAGACCTTGTCCCTGTTCCTTTTTTTAAACCTTGTAAAATCCTAGGTTCCAAATTCTGTTAATAAAATGTTCATGAGCTTTTGTGAGGTTTTATTTATTTAAGAACGCTTCTTATGTTCTTGTGAGGTAGAGGGATAGGAGCCAAGGGCAGTGAATAGCTCTAGCAAAAATATAGGTCTTGCAAACCTGTGGTCACTGATGTTATATGCTTAACAAATGGCACTGTCCCACACATTTAAATATAATCCCAGAACATCACAAACAAGTGGAGAAATGATAGAGCCAAAAATTGGTTCAAGTAGGCTAAAAATTATAACCAAAGAGTACAAGCCCTGTTAAGTACCACAACCAAAAATGTGAAACTTCCAATCACTGCAATAATAAAACAATGAAAGGGGAAGGGAGGGGAAATAATTTAAGCAATTTTTATTTAAAAACCTACTACACTTGTAGTAAGTTCTATTACAAAACATCACTGATATAAAGTTAAGTCACAATTATAGATGTTGTGGAGGAGGTTGACCCTAAGTAAAACATTATAGAAATGAATATAGAAAAGCCAATCAGAAACAACAGGAATACAAGAAGTGTCAAGGACAGTACACTGGGAAAAGAATGATGACAGTGATTAGGACCACAATTTTTGAATGCATAAAATACCAAAACCACTTTGAGAATTTTGTGTATATTAGTTCCTTAAATCCTCAGGCTAACAATGATTCTGTAATGTGCATTTCTCACTTAAGGAAGATAGTTATAAAAATGTTGGTGTAATTGACTTAGGGCACACAGAGATGAGAAATAAAAGAATCCTGTTTCAAAATTCAATCATGTTCAGAATTCAAATTTCTAAACAAAATAGCCTTTCACAAATGTATATTTCACAAACTCAGAGATTATCACTGTTTATTTATAATACAAATATATGAATGTCATTCCACCCTTTATTTCAATATTTAAAACAGTTTCAAGACAGCCTGCTTTTGACACCCTGATTCTAGTTAAACTATTGTTTGCTCCCTGAATCTTCTTTGAATTCCTAATTTCACAATTCTCTTTCTCTTAGAAACCCTGCTTTTACTTCTTCATAGCACTCACCACTACCTAAGCCCTTTTATTATATATTTTCCAGCTGCCACTACCAAACTCAAATAGAATTTCTATAGAGTCTTGGCTCCTATGTTCTATTTAACAATTTACAAATTATATTTAAGATACTCACTGCTAACAAAATACCACATATTCAATAAATGAATGAATACATGAAAGATGAAAGTGAAACTCAGAGAAATCAAGTGGGGCTTAATCCAATGTTCCTTTACTTGTGTGATGTAAATTCAACAGCAGCCAAGATAATACTAAGAAGATGCTGAGATCTTAAATTCTAGAGTTTAAGAGGTCAAAAATATTTGAATTAAATATTAAAGAAAGTGATATTTTGACAAGATCTTGAGGCTAGCACAAAGTAGAGAGTACAGCGTGGGCATAGCAGAGCGGTGGAGACGTTCAGAGTGAGCATATTCCTCTAGAAGAACAAAATATCGAATTGGCAGAGTAGCATAGCAAAATAATAGGTTGACACATCGGCCTCCCACTCTACAGCCTTCAAGCTTGTGGAAAAGGTTTTGCAACTGACACTAGAGTTAAAATATTCTTAATCGTATGATTATGATTTAGCTCAACTCTAGGTTCCTGTCTTATTTTCATCTGTCTTCTCTATGAAGTTTTTCAACAGCTCAAATATACATACTAATTATTTGTTTAAAATAAATACCACTAGGGGCCCGAGAGATAGCATGGAGGTAAGGCGTTTGCCTTTCATGCAAAAGGTCATCGGTTCAAATCCCCGTGCCCCATATGGTCCCCCGTGCCTGCCAGGAGCAATTTCTGAGCATGGAGCCAGGAGTAACCCCTGAGCACTGCCGGGTGTGACCCAAAAACAAAAACAAACAAACAAAAAAAATCCCACTAGGGTAAAACATGGTGTTTAGGAGGAGTAGAAGTCAAAAATTAGAAGTCACATTAGACCAAGGGCAAGAAATTTTAGCTTCAGGTTATTTCATCTGATAAAATCTACTTGCAATATTACCTTCCTCCTTCAACTTCCTTTTTCTATTTCTTTTTTGCTTTCTTTCTTCCTTATCCTCTTCCTTCTCTTCCTCTACCAACTCCTCTTCCTTCTTCTACTCTTTTTCCTCCTCTTCTTCTTCCTCCACTTTTTCCTCTTCTTCCTCCTCCTCCTTTACCTCCTCATCCCCCCACTCCTTTTCCTCCTCTTCCTCTTCCTCCTCGTTTTCTTCCTCCTCCACTTCCTCCTCTTCCTCTTTTTCCTCCGCTTCCTCCTCTTCCACTTCCTTCTCTTCTTCTCCTTCCTCCTCCTCCTTCTCCTCCTCCTCCTCCTCCTCTTCTTCTTCTTCTTCTTCTTCTTCTTCTTCTTCTTCTTCTTCTTCTTCTTCTTCTTCTTCTTCTTCTTCTTCTCCTTCTCCTCCTTTCTTCTTCTTCTCTCTTGATTTCTCTTTTCTCCTCTCACTTATCTTTTAGAATTCTTCAGCTTACAGAAGCATAACTTCTCTACTTGTCTTTTCATGATGTAGCTTTCTGTTTGCCCTTATTTCATCAAAATTCTTATCTAGGGACCTGTGATATGGCTCAAAAATTTGAAGCACATATTTACATTAAGAACAGAGTTTTATCCCTACCACTGCATAGTCCCCTGACAACTGATGGAAAATTGTCTTAAATACTTCAGTCTGTAGTTCAAATAGCAAACAAACAAAAATATCTCCAACACTTTTACAAACTATAGCTCTACGTCAAGGTTAAATGTAGTCATTAGGGGATTATTTCAAGGGATTGGAGAATTAAATGAGATTATATCCATATAAATTATATTATATACTTAGAAAACGTGTTACTTATAAAATGAATCTAATATTTGTCATAAAATGTAATGATAGGTAGGAAGGAGCAGGAATTTCTGTCTGATTGGTATAAGCATATCTTCAAAAAAATCTCTTTAGGTGTGATAAACCATTACAAGAAAACCATTACAAAAAATTATTACAAAAAAAATTGAGGTTGTTATCTGGAAGATTAAAACCCACGAAATGAACTATAGAAACATTAGGCCCCTGTACATCGGAAAAGTCTATCAGGATTGCATTATACAGATGAATGTTCAGTGCTAATGTAACAGCATCCAGACTCAAGTGTACATAAAGTTCATTCGAAACTCTCTTTTTTTTTTTTTTTTTTGTGGAGGATGACACAATCAGTGATGATCAAAGGTTACTCCTGGATCTGCACTTAGGAATCATTGCTATTGGGTTTGGAGAACATCTGAGGATCAAACTAAGGTTGGTTGCATGGAAGCCAAGTGCCCTATCTGCTGTACTATCACTCTCATACCAAATTTACTTTTTAATGCGAAATTTTGGGTCTATCTAACATTCTTGCAAAGATTATCAATATAATAGATATAAGAGTATAAGAAGCTTATTATGCATAACACCAATAATAACACCAAAATCATTTTTTATTCCTTGAAAACCTGGAAATAGGAGCAAGAATCCAATTTGTAGGATATTTGCCCTTAACTTTCTATGTTTTATATATACACCTCAAAGAATGCAATGCCCTATGCAATGACTTGAGTCTTTCTGCACTCTGTACCTAAGCAGCGTTAGTGTCCTCTGTGTTCATGGCAAAACATGTCTCTGTTTCTCTAGCCTCAGAATTTAGAGGTAAAATATTAATTTTTATTGCCTTTTTAGTTTTATTACAGGATTTCAAAATTCTGATGATGATTCTCTTTTTGAATATATTGAATAAATTATAGGAAAATAAATTATAGAAAAATTATAGGAAAAATGTTTCCAAAATGTTTGTAAGTTTTAGAAAATTATATGTTTATAATATTACATTCAGATGCAAGAGAATGGAGTGATATACCTGAGGATATTTGGAGGAACTCGTTGATCTAGGATTACCAGTTCTGTATTTGCTTTTGTTTTGACTTTTTATTTGTTTGTTTGTTTGGGGGCTACACCCAATGGTGCTCAGGGGTTACTCTTGGCTCTAAGCCAGAATTCGCTCCTGGCAGGCTCTGGGGACCATATGGAATACAGGGGATCGGACTGGGTCCGTCTCTGATTGACAACATGCAAGGTAAATGCCCCACTGCAGTGCTATCAATCTGGTCTTTTTATTTGGTTTTATTCACATTCGCTGTCTATGTTACAGACTCAAAGCCCAATTAACTGAGTAAAAGCCTTTATTTATCTACCACATGACCCAGGTTCAAAATCAAAGCAAAACTATATTATTCCATTACCTTCATTTGACTAAAATGTTCGTAATGATGACACTACCAGTAACGTAATAAATATTTAATAAATTTCTGTGAAAAGAAGAAAATGAGGAGCTAAGAAAAGAGAAGGAAAGGGGGGAAGAAATGATGGTAAGAATAAAGGAATAATTGAAAGAAAGGAGATACATCATGGTATGCTTAATCTTGTGTTTGCTTAAGTAATGTTTCTTGCAACTTACTAAGTAAGTTAATGATACTAGCTTTATTTTATAGCTCATGCAATTATAAGGATTTTGATCTCTTTGCTTTAATTTGCTATTTGTTTATCTCTGTTAAAGCATCTATAGCTTTATTCTTATCAATGATTATCTTATGGCATTGTTCAAAATCCTAAGACAAATGAAAAACATATATCTAATTTATATCTAACTTATCTTTTGTTTGTTTGTTTGTTCGGCTTTTGAGCCACACCCAGTGACGCTCAGAGGTTACTCCTGGCTATGTGCTCAGAAATCACTCCTGTCTTGGGGAACCAAGCGTATCCCTGGCATATGGGATGCCGGGGGATTGAACCAGGGTTCTTTCTAGACAAGGCTCCCAGACTAACCTGTGCAAGGCAGACGTTTTATGATTTGTAACACCACTACGGCCCCTCTAATTTATCTTTTGTATTTTGAATCCAGATAATTTTTTTCGCTGTTGCTGTTTTGGGGGTTATACTCAGAAGCACTCAGAGATTACTCCTGGCACTGTGCTCAGGAATTACTCCTGGCAGTGCTTGGGGTACCATATGGGATGCAAGGATCAAACACACTGTAAGTCAAACTCCTTACCAGCTGTGCTATTATCCTGACTCCATTAATATTCCTTTAATCATTAATGACTTGACTTAATGCTCACTTGAAGCCAATTAATCATAACTAAATTTTTCAGAAAAGTTACAAGGTAATTTGCATTATAAATTTTTTCATATATGGTGCCAGAGCAGATGGATGGTGGTTCAATTCCCAGCATCCCATATGTTTCTCCAAGCCAGAAGTAATTTCTGAGCTTATTGCCAGGAGTGGACCCTGAGCATCACTAGGGGTGGCCCCAAAACAAAACCAAAAAAATTATCAATGTGAAAACACAAAACTTCTATAATGAATCTATTCAGTGGCATCAATATTTTAACTTTTATAGCTTATGACTATATCAGCAAACATTTTTAAAAAGACATACATCTAAATCCAAAATCCTCTTAGTAGAATGACACTGAAGTCAATCAAATGTATCATTTAAATAGCTTAGAAGATTTAAAATGATTTATTTTAGGAAAACTGTTCCAATGTTAATGTCAGTAGAATTTACCTTTACTCTGGTCTGCATTAACTCCCTCTCAGTGAATTTCTTTTGTATGATGAAAACACCCATATAGGAAATGTTTTCGAATATAAATATGCCCATTCTCATTTGATGAGATATTTATTTGCTTCATTATTTCGCAGAGTGAAATTTATACCATTCTCCTTATTCTAGACATTGGTAACCATGGAAGAAGCATGCTTGAAATAAACTGTTAGTTTCAAAAATTTTACAGTTCTTTGCTTGGTTAATAAAAAGGTCAAAAATCAGAAGATAAAACATATGTTTGTGAATTTTATATATTTATATATACATGTTTCATTGGAGAGTGTATGACAGGAATAAACAAACAGAAACAATTAAATAACATTGTTCTTTATAATAATATCAAGAGTCTGTGTTCAATATGCCACTCTTCCAACTCTCCAAGCCTCCCTTATGCTTACAAATGATATTTCATTTACTTTAAATCAATCAAGTGTTCCCAAATGATTTCACCAGAAACCCAAATAAAATTACATAAACACACAGACTTACTAACAATGTGTATCAAGCCAGCTGGAAAAAAAATATATATATATCTTACATGAATGCAAAAGAGAAATTTTTTATAAAATGTTAATATCTTCTGAATAATGTTAAAATTCTAGTTGAACATATATACCTTAACAAATAAATAAATAAATAATCACAAAAATGCAATTTGATGGTTACTGTATTTTAAATGGTTGAAATTACCTCATTAAGAGGAAATTTGTTCTATTTCATATTTTTTATTTCAAAGACATATTTATTTATATCAAAGGAACTGATCAACTTCATTAGCACTAACACTAGGATCTGAGGATATAGCTAGTCTTTTATTTATTCAATGATTTCTGTAACATTTATTTTCTAAAGAACTGTAGATATACAGTATTTAACTGCTGTTAGAGCAAAGTTTCATGAAACTTTTAAAAAGTGTCTAAAAAAGTGTCAAAAAGGAAAAAAAAACAGAGAAAATGTAGTAGCTTACAAATAGTGGAAGAAATAACTTTAAAATACAAATTGTTATGGTGTTTCAATTACTTTTTTCATGTCCTCTCTCAAACTGAGGCTGATAGCCACTAGAAGGACTCAACCCATTTTCAGAATATTTTTATTTTATTTTATTTTATTTTTAATTCTTTTTTTTTGCTTAATCTTTACCCCACTCTATTGCTTTTCTTTCCCTCAAACAAAACCACATAACTCGATTTATCTAGCTTAGCCTCTCAAATAGAGGGAGAAACAAGGGAGGGCACCAGGACCAAACAGAACCAAACAGATGTATGGCCAAAGAGGGGACCGCCTACTCTAGCAGCCTGGGGGTGATGGTGGAGGATATGGGATGCAGAAAGGGAACAGGGAAGGTGGGAGGACAAACCTGGTGGTGGGTATTCCCCTGATTCAATGTTAATATGTACCTAAAATAATAATGTGAAAGATATGTAAGCCACTATGATCAAAATAAAAAATATCAAAAAAAAGTCATCAAAAAATACAAAATAAAAATGTGATATCCCAGGGCTGGCTCTCTATACATATTTGAAATTGATATGAGGATAGAAGCTCTTCTATGGAGAAACATATTTAATATTTTTCTTAGACTTTTACATATAGATTTACTTCCAAAAATCTCTTTTATCATAAGCACACAATTCATCTGCTAGATGTTCATAAAGTTAAATATTCAAATTCAATGGAATTGTTAATACATTTAATATAAAATCTGATTATATATATAAACCATACTATTTTCAAATCAGTAAAAGGCAGAAGGTGAAAAGGCTTATATTATTAGGTAGCAATAGCATTGGTTAACTACAAACTACTGTAGCATATTCTTCCCAGGCCAAGAAGATAGTAACAGGTTAGAAGATTTTGAAGAAAAAGTATGTATAGTTTTTAGACTTGTTCTGTGATTCATTTTTAATCTCTAGAAAACATTAAATAGTGAATCCAGCTATATTCATGCAAGTTTTAATACCAATACTGAGGATAATGGAGTAAACTTGGACAAAATCATGGGAAATTGTGGAATTAAATACTTAATGCATTTTTATTTTTAATAAACTTAGTTTCTTGAATCATTATGAGATAAAGTTGCAAAGTTGTAACTTTATTGAGTTTTAATAATGAATTTTAATAATTGAGTTTGAATAATGCAATTTTCAAGCACCCACCTGTTCACCAGCATAAACTTTTCTCCACAAAGTCCCCAGTTTTCCTCCTGTCCCATAACCCCCAGTCTGCCTGTGTGGTAGACACTTCTTTTTCTGTTTTCCCATTCAGGCATTGTGTTTTCCAATAGTGTTACTCATTAGGTATCCTGCATGTCACTTTATCTCCTTTCAACTAGTTCTTGTCCAGATCACATACCACTCCATTTTCATAATGGTTCCTTCTCTGACCTAACCACACTATCTGAATTGTGGTAAGCTTTCTATTAAGGATCAGTCCTTCTGGCCTTCATTTTTATTGTCTTTGGATATTATTCTTTTACTATACTTCTTTATATCCTACAAATGAATGTGATGTGATCATTCTGTCTGCCCCTCTCTCTTTGACTCATTTCACTCAGTATGATACACTCCATCTCCATATATTTATCAAAAAACTTCATTATTTTCTTAAATTTTTATTTTATGTGAAAAACAGTGAAAACCATGCATATCTATTTTATAGTCATTTTTTATTGTTAAATTATCTTTATTTAAACACCGTGATTACAAACATGATTGCAGTTGTAAGATTACAGTCATGTAAAGAACACCCCCCCTTTACCAGTGCAAGATTCCCACCACCAATTTTCCAGATCTCCCTCCTCCCCACCCCACCCACACCGTACTCAAGACAGGCTTTACACTTCCCTCATTCATTCACATTTTTATAATAGTTCTCATTGTAGTTATTTTTCTAACTGCACTCATCACTCTATATGGTGAGCTTCATGTCATGAGCTGCACCTACCAGTCCTCATCTCTCTTGTCTCTGAGATACTGCTAAAAATATCTTTTACTTTTCTTAAAACCCATAGATGAGTGAAACTACTCTGCATCTTTCTCTCTCCCTCTGACTTATTTCACTCAGCATAATAGATTACATGTACATCTATGTATAGGAAAATTTCATGACTTCATTTCTTCTGACGACTGCATAATATTCCATTGTGTATATGTACCACAGTTTCTTTAGCCACTCATCTGTTGAAGGGCATCCTGATTGTTTCCAGAATCTGGCTATTGTAAATAGCATTGCAATGAATATAGGTGTGAGGAAGAGTTTTTTGTATTGTATTTTTGTGTTCCTTGGGTATATTCCTAGGAGTGATATAGCGGGATCGTATGGGAATTCAATTTCCAGTTTGTGAAGGAATCTTCATATCACTTTCCATAAAGGTTGGACTAGACGGCATTCCCACCAGCAGTGAAAAAGTTCCTTTCTCTTCACATCCCATTTCCTTCTTTGTGATGTGTGCCAATCTCAGTGGCTTGAGGTGGTATCTCATAGTAGTTTTGATTTGCATCTCCCTGACGATTAGTGATATTGAGCATCTTTTCCTGTGCCATTTGGCCATTTGCATTTCTTCTTTTACAAAGTGTCTGTTCATTTATTTTCCCTATTTTTTGATGGGGTTAGATGTTTTTTTTTTCTTGTATAGTTCTGTCAATACCTTGTATATTTTGGATATTAGTCCTTTATCTGATGGGTATTGGGTAAATAGCTTCTCCCACTCAGTGAGTGGCTTTTGTATTCTGGGCACTATTTCTTTTGAGATGCAGAAGCTCCTCAGCTTAATATATTCCCATCTGTTTATCTCTGCTTCCACTTGTTTGGAGAGTGCAGTTTCCTCCTTGAAGATGACTTTAGTCTCAATGTCATGGAGTGTTTTACCTACATGTTGTTCTGTGTACCTTATGGTTTCAGATCTGATGTCAAGGTCTTTAATTCATTTGGATTTTACCTTCGTACATAGTGTTAGCTGGGGGTCTGAGTTCACTTTTTTGCAAGCGGCTAACCAGTTGTGCCAATACCACTTGTTGAAGAGGCGTTCTTTGCTCCATTTTGGATTTCTTGATTCTTTATCAAAAACTAGGTGGTTATGTATCTGGGGAACATTCTCTGAATACTCAAGCCTTTTCCACTGATCTGAGGGTCTGTCTTTATTCCAATACCATATGCATATCTATTTTAGTATCAAACATAACCTATTAAAATAAAATTACCACTTTCTTTAAAATTAAATATTAACATTACAAAATTGCATGCAAATAATTAAGTTTCATATTGGTGGGGAAAATTAAAAGAATGAATTCTATAATTCTTATTTTAACATAAATGTTACAAATCAAGTGGGAAGACATACTTTATTCCAGAAAAAAATACTTCTTTCAGAGCCATATTGAAAAATCTAGGAGAGATGGTTGTTTTTCTCTAAGGCCTGCATTTTGTCAATATAACATTTAAAAGTTCGGTTTTTTAATGTGTTTATTTAGCGCTAATACCTAACCTCATCTGACATTGCTTAGGATCTGGTGAGTTGTACTGAAATGCCACACTATAAAGGTTCACTAAGACAATGATAATTGGAATAAAGGACCACTAAGACAATGATAGCTCGAACTCTTGAATCTGGAGAATAACTGGATGCTGAACATATATAAATAGATAGGAATTTCATTAACACTAGTGCAGTGTCTAAACTACAGTGTCTAAAGGGAAAAAAATGGGGGGAGTAAAATTCTTGTTCCAGGGGCAGGCAGGAAAGGAAGGAAACTGGGGACATTGATGGGGAAGAAATCTGCACCGGGGAAGGGTGATGTACATTGTAAAAATAAAACCCAATCATGAACAACTTTGTAACCATGATGCTTAAATAAAGAAAGAAAAATTAATAAAAACAATAACAAAATATGATAAATAGATGGAGAAAAATAAGCAAAACAAGAATAAAACAAAATATAAAAATAAATTATAATTTATTTTTTATATTTTATTTTTGTGTGTTTTCATACCAGCTATTCCAACAGAACATCTTAAGTAATCAGCCAGTGGACTAAAATTCTTTGTTTTCCATGAGCAATTTCTAAAATTTTTTAATAATACTTTATTTAAGCACCATGGTTATAGACATGTTCGTAATTGAGTTTCAGCCATAAAATGCACAAACACCGTCACCATTACAACTTTCCTGAGTCCAATATCCCATTTCTCTCCTTCCTAATCCCCTGCCTGTCTTCAAGTCAGGCATTGTATTTCTCTATCATTGTCATAGCATTTGTTAGCGTAGATATTTCTCCAACCGCACTTACCACTCTCAGTGGTAGGCTTCAAAGCATGGGTTGATCCTTCCAGCCCTCATCTTTATTTTCTCTGGGTATTAATATTATACTTTTATATTTTTCTGAAATCCCACAGATGAGTGAGACTGTTCTGTGTTTCTCTATCTCGCTCTGATTTATTTCACTCAAGATAATAGTCTCCATATCAATCCATGTGTAGGCGAATTTTGTAACTTTTTTTGTGACTGTAGTATTCTATTGTGTACATATAGCACAGTTTCTTTAGCCATTCAGCTGTTGCTGGGCATCTCGTTGTTGTGGATTTTTTTTGTTTATTTCGTTGATTGGAGAAAACACCTACTAGTACTCAGGACTTATTTCCCGATCTGCACTATAAGATCACTCTTGACAGTTCTTGGGGACCATAAAGGGTACCAAGGATCAAACTGAATTCAGATGCATGCAGGGTGTCGAATTCCCTATACTAATCCTCTGGTTGTAAATAGTATGCTTATTAATAATAAGAGTAATATATAGAATTGGATTGAGCCAATTCCACAAGCAAATCCACACAAACAGACAGTTAAGTTACAGTGAATGAGTCAAGAGCATCAAGGAGAAAAGAAATATTTTAACAAAACATGTTAGGAAATACTAGTCATATGCTAAAGACTCAACTTGACGACAATCTTACATTTTGACCACAATCTCACATTTTTTCACAAATATTAATTTAAATGAGTTAAAGACATACGTGTGATATTTGGAATTGTAAAATACATAGAATACTTAACAACACAACATTTAATATCAGTATATCTTTTAAATTTTATATTCAAATCTAACAGCAAAGTAAACAATAACAAATAAGTGCACAACACCAAATGAAACATTCTACATGGCAAAAGGAATAATAATTAAAACTAAAACATCAAACTAGCAAAAAATTAACCTCACCCAAAAAGGACAGAACTAAATAGACATTTCTCCAAAGACAATGTACCAGGTAATAGACCATGAAAAGGAGTGATCATTATAGATGGTAGTTAAGTTCAATTCAAAACTAAAAGTTATTAAATAGCACCTAAAACTTATGAAAAAGGTCTATATGAAAGACCAGAAAGAAGTGCTAAGGAAGATGATGAGAAAATAAGTCTTTTCTTAGATACCGTTGTTAGAAATTTAACTGACTTATTTTCTATGAAAAGCAATATAGTAGTTTCTCTAAATATTAAAAATAGTTCTTCCAGAAATTTTATTCTATTTGTATACCTGTAAAACAGAAATGTTCTTATTTGTACAAATATATGTACTCCCTTGTTTATTGAAATTCCATTTTTAGTTAGAGAAATAACTACACGGAGACCTATAATAACCATATAAATGAATGAGGTAAGTGGAAAGCCTGTCGAGGGTACAGGTGGGGTGGGGTGAGGTGGAGGGAGATTTGGGACATTGCACTGGTGAAGGGGGCGTGTTCTTTACATGACTGAAACCTAACCACAGTCATGCTGTAATCAAGGTGTTTAAATAGAGATATTATTAAAAAATGAAAATCCATTTTTAATAGCCAAGATTAGAAATATCCCGAATAGTAGATAAGTAGATAATTAAAATGTGGCATAAACACACTATTGAATTCTTCTCTTATAATAATTTTAAAATGGTATTGGCAACAATATGTATGAAACTATTAGGGGTTATGCTAAAGAAAAAAGAGTCTGAAGATAAAAAGAAATACAAGACGTTTTCACCGATATGTAAACTATTAGAAAACAAGCAATGGAAACAGAGAAGTAAAAATCAAAACACTTAAGGAGATATATTGAATCTGTAGTGATAGGCTTGATATTGTCACATTTTTAAGAATTAAAATTCTTAATTAAGAATTAAGCTGCACAATATAAACCAATGCTATCTCAGTTAACAAAATAATAATAATAATAATAATAATAACTAGAAATTCTTTGAATGTCCCTCACAAGATCATTTTTTATTCCCAGTATACTTATTGTCTCTTATTCCAAATTGCTTCCAAGAAACAAATCAAATGATGAAGTATAAAATATATAAATATACTTCTTTAAAATATTTACTCAGAAACGGCCAACTCCAGGTTTTGATGGGCAGTTTAAAATTATGCAGTGAAGTTTCCTGCTTTCTCCGTTAAGTTTTGGGGAGGGGGTGGAAGAGAAAAGTGACACAATGACAGTAGTTAAGTGCAAGTTTGATGTTTCTATATTTCTGACAATTAAAATGGTGTCATTTTGCCCTTCTGTGATACCTGTTGATAAGACAAAAGCAGCTTGTACAAGATATATTTAGCTCTAGAGAAATGACTGGTATTTCTCAGGGATTTAAACACATTTTACATACTTCTTTTGAAAAAGAAACCCTGAGAATTATTTCTGGATATTGCAGTGATATGTGTTGTAGCAGATAATGGAGTCTATTTTCAATTTTGACAGCTCTGATTTTTCCCTGTGGTTTCCATTTTAATTTGTTAGCCAATACATTTTTCTTTCTTAGAATTCCTACTGGACTCCTTCTCTTTTTGATCAGAATAAAATTCAAAGAAGATCACCATTTTCATATTCTGAGATTGTTCCTCACTGCCTCTTACCTGCAATTCATCTCAATAGAGGCTTAATTATCCATTTACAAGCTGACATGCTAAGATTTGTAATTAATGGTAACTTTGACATCAAACTAATGTCCTTCAACATTTTTGCTTTCTAAATATATAATTTGAAGTTGCAAGCTCCTTTTTATTGTATAGGTTATTTAATAGATACTAATTTTGAACATAATATGGAGGTGTTTCTTACTATGAACCCTATAACTCAAAGGATTGATGTTTAAGATTTTAAAAATGTGTATGAATTCAAAATTATATCTTAGACAAGTCCTTAAATGGCTCTAATGCTTAATCACATAGCTCTCCCTTTTATTTATGCACAAAATCGAGTGATTTTTGTAATGATTACTTTTTTTTGGGGGGGGGGTCACACCCAGCACCGCTCAGGGGTTACTCCTGGCTCTATGCTCAGAAATCGCCGCTGGCAGGCACAGGGGACCATATGGATGTCGAGATTCGAACCACCGAAAAATGATTGCTTTTTAACACTAGAATTTCATTATGCATGACCAGGTAAGCATTAAAGTGGTAGATTACACTTAGAACCAGAAGCTCATTATAAGGAAGGCAATACTGACAGAACTGGACCTGAATCTTCACATTGTTTAAATTATTGACTTTCTCATCCCTTCTATCCATTTCTTCTATCTTTTATTTTGCCATTGCTAAGAAAAAATTTATTTAAGAAAACTAAATAGGGGGCTGGAGAGATGACACTAGAGGTAAGGTGTCTGCCTTGCAAGCGCTAGCCAAGGAAGGACCGCGGTTCGATCCCCTGAAGTCCCATATGGTCCCCCCAAGCAAGGGGAAATTTCTGAGCACTTTGCCAGGAGTACCCCTGAGAATCAAATGGGTGTACCCCCCAAAAAAGAAAAAAAAAAGAAAACTAAATAGGTAAGAGGTATGATTCCACTAAATTATCTTTTTAAACTACAACTGTACTGATCATTTTAACCTTAATTATGTCTCTCAAAATGTTGACATTTTTACATTCATATTACTTATTTTAAACTTTTGGCATCTGCATTCTAATTTAAATGACCTGGAAAATGGTTACATGTCAAAATTCCAAGAGGAAACAAATTAATACTTGAAGTGAATTGGGTTGGGTATTGAAAAATCAGTGGATTGTTCAAGGCTAGTGAGAACTTATTCATGAGAACACCAAGGTTAGTCTAGAAATGAGTTTCAAGTTCGTTAAGCCATCTGCGTCCAAAAATAGTACTGCATATTTTTGCCTCACAGATCTGTAAAATGCAGACATTTAAGGTGGGAATGTTTGTTGAATAAAACAGAAGAAAAGGGGGCTGGAGTGGTGGCACAAGCGATAAGGCATCTATCTGCCTTGTGAGCATTAGCCTAGGACGGACCACTGTTCGATCCCCCAGCATCTTATATGTTCCCCCAAACCAGGAGCAATTTCTGAGAGCATAGTCAGGAGTAACCCCTGAGTGTCACTGGTGTAGCCAAAGAAAATAAAATAAGAAGAATAAAATAGTAAAGGAAGTAAAGGGGCAAAGGAAGGTAAAATAAGAGATTATGAAGGGAGTATAAACTGGAGGAAGGGAAGTGGGAGAAAGGAGTTATTAGAAAGCTGAAGTGGTATTACACATTCGGATTTTGGGGACTTCAGGCAAATTATATTTTATACTCTTGATTCTTAGTTTTATGCACTTTGTATAAAGGATAACAAAATGACCAGTAATGCTTTAATAATGTAAACAGACTTTTTTTTAAATCCCACATATTTGCTCCATTCATGCACAGTAAATATCTACAAATATTTACATCTGGTGGCTAAATTATTGGTTATTAAGTAGCCATATTTTCTTGAATGTTGTACTGGCAAAGACCATCACAAAGCAGAAAAAAATTTCTAAAAAGTCTGCTAATGCCTCTGCCTTCAAAGCTAATAAGCAATGACTTAACAAGATTATCAGATCATTAAGAGGTTTTCAATCTCTTTTACACTTCCCTTATGGAAAAGCACATTTTAATCACAAGTATTAAGATCAGCACTGTGGTAGTTCAATAATTTTTCTAACTTTTTAATATCTGTAGCTTTGCAAATGAAAACCATTGAGTTAAACCATTACTACTAAGATTACTGATAACATATATAGATATGTAGATATTCTAACTTTTTTAATATCTGTAAATTGACTGATGAAAACCATTGAGTTAATTAATACTGGAACTATCAATAACCCATGACTATAGTACATATATATAATTGTCTTCATCTATAACGTAGTCTTCCTCAAATGACTCATGAAATTTTCCTTCTTTTTCAGATGAGAACTGGAATTCAGAGAAGCTGTGTAACTCCTCTAAATTCTGACAGGTCAAAATTGCCTGAGTGGGGGAGTGCAGTTAGGACAGAGAAGGGATAACAATGACAATGATACTTAGAAATGATCACTCTGGCAAAAACTGGAAGGTAAAATGATATGATACTTCTTCAGAAAAAATATTAAAAAACAGTGTCTAAAGATAATGAGAAAAGTCAAGAAAGGAACAAGAGGGAAACTAGGTATATTAGTGGCAGGGAATATGCAATGGTGAATGGATTGGTATTGGGCATTGTATGCCTTCAATTCAATCATATACAGCATTGTAATTGTATCTCATAGTGATCCAATTTAAAAATTTATTTAATTAAAAAATGCCTGAGCCTAAATTCAACCCCACTTCTGCTGATCACACTACTGGCCACTTCTACTGGCCATGTCAACTCCAGCATCCTCACACCCATCCACAGAAATTGTCCTAATTCATAAGAAGTGAACTGTTTATCAAGAAAAACACCTTAGTAAAAGAAGTTAAAAGTAATTGTTGGTTTTGAAAGAGACAATCAATAATATAGGAAATGCATTTGAACTGGTGTAGTCTGGGAACTAGAGAGAAAGAGGGAGTTGAAGATTTCTGTCTTAAACATTATTAAGCACAGACATGTGTGACAGAATCAAAATCCGTATACGTACTGACCTGGTGTTTTAAGTGGTGATGTAATGTTAAATTTTAAGCATTGTGTTAAAGGGAAGACATTATTGCAGGTAATAATAAATTTCATCCTTATAAAAACTATGTTTTAGCTAAGAAAGCCCCAAAATCTCAATATAAACTTGTAAGTAATAGATGGAATTGTCATTAAAACAAAAGCAATCTAGTTCCAAGGAATTTGTTCAAAATTGCTACAAGCACTGTTTGGTCTGTTATTTGTTTTGCTCTGTTTTAAATGACTGGAGAGGAGATAGGAAAAGACAACAGGAGCATCAAAGTTTAGAAAACAAGTCAAGGCTTACTGATGTGGAAATCTTAATCTGGAACCTGATCTATTTTCTTCTCTAAACCTTAATTACTTTATTGGTAAACTGGGAGATAGGAGCATACTGTATATAGACTATCATTGCTGAGCATTAATTTATAATAAAGTAATAACTTATAATAAATCAATAAATTTATTTTAGGAATGTTTCACCTGTATACTACTTAATCAACTACATTTAGATCAAAATGTAGTTAATCCCTACTGTATTTCCTGTATCTTTCATCAGAAGATGAGGGAACAGAGAAATAGCACCAAGAAAAGCCTAGTATATGAAGATTCTGCAATGCGATATTGGGTGAGGATGCATATTTATGTTTTTATGTTCTGCTGGTTGGTGTCTACAAGATTGCAACTTGTCCAGTATAAATTAATACTTTCAGCATTCCACTTGGTATGGAATCTTCAAATGCACCAAGCTATTAGGAAGCCATTTGTTGTGAAAGAGAAGAAAAAAACATGATGTATGGCTATAGAAAAAAGAAAATACTTATTTTGCTGTTGCTCTATTTAGGGATAAAACCCCAGATTTATTCAATTTATTTCATTCTTCATCAACTTACAGTCAGTGTGGTTTGTATCTAACTGACATTACTACTCTTTCCTGATTGAAGGGGCAGAGAATGACTTGGAAAAGGTGCCTAATCAGTACGTTCTATTTCCCTGGTGACAGAGGTTGGTGTATTAATAAGCAGTTAAGTCAGTGAAAATTAACTATGAATATTTATTGACAGAATTGGTTAAAAAAAGGTCTTATTGCTTCAAAAGTCACTAACTAGATAAAATAAAATATTGATGAGCTTATCAGTCATTATGCTACCATTTTAGGAAACAACCTCATTGGCAATGAAAGCAAGCAAGTAGAAAGAACCTAGAAAGACAAAAGTGTGGCATGAAATAATTTGAACCCCTGTATTAAACTATACCTGACTTACCTCTAAGCTTCTGAGCCAATTATAGGATTAGTCAATTTCTTTTATCACAAATGTTTCATTTCTTTCTTTTCTCTCTCCCCTCTCCAGTCTCTCCTTTCCACCTTCCAACTCTCTCAGTTCTTATTAGATTCTAGTCATAGTGATATGTTTTTTTTTTCATCTTACTTCTTCTCAACCTTCCCTAAACTATAGAGAGCCTGCATACTCTATGGAATTTGCAACCATATTTTTTAAACTCAAGCACAACATTTCAGAACAATTGAAATTGCAACCAACATTTCCTGCAGAAACTTATTTTCCTAGGAGATTCAAGTCTCCAAATTAATAAAAAAAATACTCAAGTCTACATTGTGAAAAATAAGCTTATTTCTCAGGATTATAAACCTCTAGGTAGATACCCAACTCTATTAAAATGATGATGACTTTTATGAAGCTATGCTGAAAGGAGAAGAACAGATGCCTCCCTATGTGATAAGCTCATATCGGCCCGTGGGTCACATTCATCACATTGGAGGTAATACAAGGAACAATAGAGCATGCTAGAGAAATAAAAATAATAATAAGGAATCCTTTGCAAATCAGTTTTCTGTTCAAGCAGAAATAGGAAAACAATAAGCTAAGTCTTCATTACATCCATCTTGCTTTCCAGATGATGAATACAAACCAAACTAGATTTGAAAATTGATTTACTATACAACCGTTATTAAGGAGAAAATGAACTACACATAGCTTTTGAGAATTCTATATCCCATTGAGAACTGCTAATAAAATACAAGAGCTGTTGTATTTGTCTCATGTTGATTTTTATAGAAGTACAGTACTATTACATCTTATCATAAATTGCATTTGAACTTCTGGTATAATAATCATACAATTAGGAACTACCAAAAGAAAAGAGAAAGAGGCCCGGAGAGATAAGATAGCACAGCGGCGTTTGCCTTGCAAACAGCCGATCCAGGACCAAAGGTGGTTGGTTTGAATCCTGGTGTCCGATATGGTCCCCCGTGCCTGCCAAGAGCTATTTCTGAGAAGACAGCCAGAAGTAACCCCTGAACACCGCCAGGTGTGACCCAAAAACCAAAAACCAAAAACCAAAAAAAAAAAAAAAAAAAAAGCCCAACAAAAAAAAAGAAAAGAGAAAGATTTTATTTGTAACATATAAAATTTGAGGTTCATCCTTTGACTTGCTACCAAACATCAATTAAATTTGTTCATCCAATATAAGTAAGTCAAAGAGGAGGGTTCCAGTTATTTCTCAGATTTAGCAAATAAAAATACAAAAAATCTATGGGACTGAAGCAGTGGCGCAAGCGGTAAGGCACATTAGCCTAGGAAGACCATGGTTCGATCCCCTGGTGTACCATACGGTCCCCCAAGCCAGGAGTGATTTCTTTGTTGTTGTTTTGTTTTGGGGTCACACCCGGCGGCTCTCAGGGGTTACTCCTGGCTCTATGCTCAGAAATCGCTCCTGGAAGGTTCAGGGGAGCATATGGGATGCTGGGATTTGAACCACCGTCCTTCTGCATGCAAAGCAAATGCCCTACATCTATGCTATCTCTCGGTCCCCACTAGGAGCGATTTCTAAGCACATAGCCAGGAGTAACCCCTGAGCGACACCAGGCGTGCCCCCCCCAAAAAAAAAACCAAAAATAACAACAACCAAAAAAAACCCAAAAACCTAATTACACTCGAATTGAAGCTAAACAGCACATTGTATACATCTGGTAACAAAAAAGCCATTGAAATCCAATATATTTTAAAGCATAAAGGCTCAGATCCATGTAACTGAGGATGGGCAGAGACAGTAGACTGAAGTTTGGGCATAGAAGGAGAATAGTGATGTGTCATATTGAAGGTGTAAGAAACTGAGAAATGGTGTTGGTGCTTTTTAGTCTTCAAATCACAGGATTTCATGGGATTACTTACTTAATTGTACTTCCTTATAATTTAATAATATCCCAGTAGGATGTGGCAGTTCAAGTTATGATTGGTGGAAAATGGAGCCAGAGAATTTTGCCGGAAACTACTGAACCCTGAGACTGTGAAATTGTACATCATCAATTCATTGACCAGTGTGGAGGTGAAAATGCCTCTGTTAGGATTTCCACTATCATCCACAGTAATTGACTCTGGTTAACTTTAATACAAATAGAATGCTCTGGGCAGGGCAAGGGCAATTAGACAATATTTATGTTAAGGCTAAGGAAACAAATTTTGTTTATGCTCCAGATTAAGAGAACATAGCAGAAACCAGCCAAGGAAAACAGGCCATGCAGGGAAAATAGGGTGACAGTTCTACACCTTGTCCTTAACAGATCTTGTCCCCATGCTATCAACTTTCTATATGAATGTTATTACTGTTCCTACATGTCCACACTATTTTCTTACAATTCTAAGGCCCTGGCAGCTGCATCTTTATAGCTATTTCCAATCAGAGCTATTTCCAATCACCCTCAGCTTCATAATCAGTGAGTAACCTGTGCCTCCTTTGTGTTCTATTATAGGAAACAAGGGGCTCTGCTTGCTGCAGTGATTCAGACTCGGGATTTCCCCCAAGTATAAATCATGTTTAAACTGAGTAATTCAAAAATATTCAGAATCTAGTACATGGTGACTTGCTACACAGGATCATGGTAGTAATCAAAATTCTTGGAATTATCTATTACTAAGTCATGAATATAGGCCAGAACAATTGAGTAGATATTTTTGTAAAGTTAAACTTCAATTCCTTTGTCTAAAAGCTCCAGTAAGCTCAGAAAGGAGAAAACATGACTTTGCTATACAAGAGAACAAATTATAATGGCCAGTAGGCATTAGGTCAGTCAACACTGAACGTGGGCTGACAAAACAGCATTAAATCCCCAGAGAAACAAGACCAAAGGGATGGGGAATCTAAGAGAGAATATTCACTTGAGATTTTTCACCTGGTTTTTAGTAGAGCCAGTATTTTTCCAGGGTTTATTTGTGTGGCTGAATTGATGATCTTAATGTTCTGCCCATCTATGAGCTTCCAGTCATTATGAAACTCTTATGAGGCTAAACAATAAATTTGAAACCAAACCTGCAAGAAATTTAACAATTTATATTATATCATCAGATGTATCTGGATTGGGCAAAGGATAGAATTTAAGCTCTATATTAAAGAAAAGTGGAAATAGACCCAAAATGACACAATTATATACTTGAATGAGATGATATGTATAACTTTATTTATTATCTTTATTTAAACACCTTGATTATAAATATGATTGTATTTAAGTTTCAGTCATGTAAAGAACACCCCCATTACCAGTGCAACCATCACAAAACTTAACATTTTTTTCAGCAAATTTGTGTTCCCCAAATATCAGCTATTGTTTCAATAATAATGTTTAATAGTTTCTAGATAGTCAATTTTACCTCTAAATTGAATAAAAATTTATTGACTTAAAGTTCATAACTAGAATTGCCTCTAATAATGATCAGTTTAGAAAAATATTTTAAATGAGCACATACTCAATAAAATGATTACTCATTATTTTTTTTTCCTAATCTCAGTAAAGAAAGCTCTGCATTGGGAAAACACTCAAATTTTCTACCAAAATCTCTATTTTTCTTTCTTATATTTTCTATGTCTTTGATTCTACCACTATCAGTATTGTTCCACAAGCATTCAAACTAGATATAAATGTTCTACAGCTACATTTACCATGACTCAGGTCACAGGCCATCTAAATGTCCTTCCCGCAGATAGTTATATCTGACATTTTTCATTTGGCTACCTAAAAATCTAGAACCAAATAATCATCAATGAAGTCCACACTTTTACTTTATATATTCTATATCTATCTACTTAGGGTAATTAATAGAAAGAAAAGTGAAAACATGACAGTGACAGCATTTTATATATCAAAAATTATTTTAAATAGAGAGAAATGCATTCCATTAAAATCAATACCAGAATATTGATGGTATAATTCATGCTACTCTTTTTTATATGCATGCTTTATGCAATCTGATTAATATTTTAGAAAACTATTACAAGTAAATTCTTAACTATTACATTTGAACAATTCTTTGTCTACCTATCTTACATTTGTATACTTCATTAAAAAATCTGAAAAAGAACAAGGGAGGAAAGCAATACACAATTTTGTGGAGTTACAAAGAGTCATACTGGACTTTGGGAAGGGACAGATAAAAATACTCACTTAAATTCTAAACCAAAACTCCAGAAAGTATATATTTTACCAGGAAAAATATTCTTAATACGTCATAAGCAAGTGTGTACTTGGGTTGGCTATATATTTTCTTTGGGATCTCAATTAAATCATCTTTAATATGTTTCTTTTTTATCTCTTACATCCAATGAGAGCTCAATTAACTGAATTTCCTTAGGATTTCTATATTCCTTGTAGTTTTTCAATCAGAAGTTTAAGAAGGAGATAATTTTTGTTTTAAAGTTGTTTCTAGTATGCAGATGGCATTTAGATCGAGTTCACTATATTTATCTTCAACTTAGATTTCCCTTGTCATTTTTCTCACTGGTTGCTAATTATAATCTTTTTGTTTTATTTATTTATGCAATTCATCTTTGAGGAAAAGATTATGCGTGAACGTATGAGATAGGTAAAGACTAAAAACCCTGGCTGAGAACAGATTCTAAAAAAACATGGATTTGAAAAAATTCAAAATTAGAGGAATAATTTCACCCCCTATTGAATGTTCTTATTGCTTTAGTCTCTGAAAGTCTGAAGTCAGATTTTTCAGTGTCATATTTACTTACTCTGAGAATCTTAGATAACTCAATCAATTTATTTACGCTCCAATAATTTAATCTTTTATATGAGTAGGTGGGACCAAATGTTCTCTTGATTCTCTTACAATCTAAAATTGTAGACAAGTTGATGTTTTTGTATAGATTTGTTATCTTTCAAGCCTGAAATATAGTAAAAAATATGTCATATAAATATCTTACCTGACATCCTGTCAAGTCAGAGGCAATAACAAGATGGAAATCAATAGAATACAATCCCATAGAAATAGATGGTGAGTAAAGAAGTATTTGTTTGAAGTTTTTTGAGTGTAATTAATTGAATTAAACATCAGAAGGATTCATAGTGTAATTAATTGAATCAAACATCAGAAGGATTCATATCTTAAAATAAGATCTAGCAATCTTAAATACAGTCCCATGTGTTATAATTGACTAGAAATATTTAGTGGTTATCTGGAGTAATCCAATCAGACCCATTTCTACAAAAGTATTCAACTTTTTCACACTTGCAGATCAGTGTAGGAATTATAAGCAAGATGATAGATTTGTAGTTTTCAACATTTCTACTTCTAAGGACTGGCAATGGTCTGTGGTGCAGTTGTTGTTGATCATGGTTCTATAATATTCATTGCTGCTTATGGTCTCAATCAGAATTTTTTCTCTTCCCTTATGTAATTTCATTGTCTTTGAAGTTAATGACGTTGCAAATTATCATTTAAACTTTAAATGGAGTATAAGTGTTTCATGAAATTATGGAAGTGTGAGAGTAGAGAAAAGGGGTGCATGTTTTCATAAGGGATTTTGAATCAAATCTAAAGTAATAAAGAAGCAAAGTAAACCCTCTAATATATTGTATTCACAATTAATAAATAAACTTTTAGACTGAACCACTTGAATAAACAAAAAAGGAAATGTCATTCAGAATTTAATTATTAAAGTTACCAACATATCATGATAGATAACTTTGCCTTATGTTCAATCCCTCTAACCACAATATATATTTTTAGATAAAAGCCTTGATAAAAAGATTGAAAGAGATCATAAGAAATGATAGTTTCCTTACTGTTTGAAAATGCTTTATTTAATCACTGCCTGTATAGAAAGAATCTCTCAGAAAACTGGATCCTTTTCAATCATTTTAAATTCTATGAGCTTGTATTATCTTGCTGCTAGCTCAGGTTAGTTAATTGAAGAATGAAATAAGAAGAATGTTATCTCATTTTTAGGTCCATAATTCTTTGTATCTTAAGTGAAAGCCATTTTCCTTGTAGCTTTTAGCATTTTATTCCCATAATAGAGGCATAATCCATTTGCTTTTCTTTCAGTTCTCTATTTTACTTTTGATTAGTAGGAAATAAAATAGTTATATGTGTAGATTAAAGGTAAAGACTCTAGTTAAGATGAGAAAATATTTTTTATTTATATTTGCTATCCTCTGGAAAAATTTCACCATTTTAATAGTAAAACAATCAATTGTAGCTCATTAATATTTACATAAACTTTTTCTTTCTTTCATGGAAAATTTAATACCATTCTCAAAGTTTGAAATATATATATATATATATATATATATATATATATATATATATACACACTTCGTTTTCACCAAAATTCCAAAAGCACCAGTATTTGTCCTGAAATTATCAGGACATTTTTGGAGTGAGTGCAGACAACCTCCCCAACTCCTTGTATTTCCAGAAGCCCTAGAAGCCAAAATTCACACTCAAGTATCAGCCACAGTGCTTGGAATTCCTGAACAATTCTAAATTTTTTAGATACAGTAATCCCAATTTATACAGTTATATAGTTTATAATGTTCATTGACATTATGATTTATAAATAGTGTCTTCAAAAATAATAGAATAGTTTAGAGTATATAATAGTCTAACACCAATCCCACCACCAATGAAGCCAGTTTCCTCAAATCCCCTCCACAGTCTGTCCCTTAGCAGGCATACATGATTGAGTTTTAGTGCAAATATCCCAACAATGTCTTCAGTCATTTCTGCCCAGTTTTCTCTACCTGCCACTTTGGTAGACCTCCTCCTCCTCCTCCTCCTCCTCCTCCTCCTCCTCCTCCTTCTTCTCCTTCTTCTTCATCATCATCTTCTCCTCCTCCTCCTTTTCCTTCCTTCTTCCTTCTTCTTCTTCTTCTTCTTCTTCTTCTTCTTCTTCTTCTTCTTCTTCTTCTTCTTCTTCTTCTTCTTCTTCTTCTTCTTCTTCTTCTTCTT
>PVKC010000378.1:42145-70360 GCA_004027635.1 Crocidura indochinensis | reverse complement strand
TCAAACTTGGGGCTCTCTTGCTCACTCATCTGCTGTACTACTTGAATTCTCTCCCTGGCCCCTTCCTTTCTGATTCTCCTGAAGCCATTATTGGGTGTCATCTGTCCTCTGGATCCTCACTGGCCCTAGAGACTGAGGTCAAAGTGAGCACAATTCTGCCTCCTGGGGGCATCTCTGGAACTGCACATTAGAAATTAGGACCCAGGAACTGGAGTGGAGAAGAAACTTTCGGTGCATGAGAATAACTCAGGTTCGATCCCTAGCATCCTAGATGATGCCCTCAACCACTGCCAGGGCTTCCAGAGGTCATTCCTGAGCACAGAGCCTAGAAGAGACCCTAAGTGCTACGAAGTATGACCCCCAAACAAAAAAGAGGAACATAAATTAGGATGTCATCTCAGAGGCAACTGTGCCTGTAGCTGTGATGGAAGCACAATATTGGCGTCCTAGGTTCTGACTCCTTAGCACTTCCTCACTTATGTGGAGGGAAAAGAGCTTTCTGCATCTTCGGACTCCCCTGAGAGCTAAGAAGCTGCTGAATGGGCACTAATTCCTTCTTCATGTTAATAATACACTGGTTCCACCCCTGTTCTGCTCCTCCATCAGACACATCCTCATCACTCAGAACACCAGTTGGTCTGAGGAAGAGAGAAGAGAAATGATCAATGTCGAACATGCTAAAGACAACAGACCTGTCACCTGATCTGTTTGTTTGTTTGTTTGCTGTTTGAAGGCTTCCCAAGCAGTGTTCAGGAAGCCTGAGACCTTCCCTAGTGATTCTTATCCATCCGGGTAAGCCTAAGACCAAGGTTTATAGTCATCACAGAAGATACATCTTGCATGAAGTTCTCAAAAAGGAGCTAGGTCAGGGCCAGAGCAGCTTCTGAATCCCTTTTGGAGTTGTTTTGTTTTGTTGTTTTTTTATTTTGGGGCCACTCTCAGTAATGCCAGGGACTACTGATGGCTCTATATTCAGATAATTCCTGGAAGGCTTAGAGAACCATATGGGGAGCTGAAGATTGAACCCAGATCAGCTGCATGCTAGGCAAGCACCATCCTCTCTGTACTATCACTCCAATCTCTTTCTCTGAGCTATTTGAAACCTCTGCTCCACTTTGACAGATGATCACTCCCAAAGACTGATTGGAGTGGTAAATTCACAGTCTGGATTCAGATTTTACAGAGGAGGAACCCTCTTTTCTCTTGTTACATCTGAAAGCTCTTTGCCAGCAAGACACAAAAAGAATACAGGGATCCCTGGGTTTACTCCACTTCCCTGGGAACAGCTGTGTCCTAGTCCCTATGCCTTGGAGACTGGAATTACCTCCCCCCCTCAAGGAATTAATAGGATCTGATATGTGTGAAGTTGTCCTGCCAGCCTGCTACCCTGCTTCTCTGCTGTCTCTCCACCCACCTTAACTGCCTAGTTTCTGTCCCCAAGGCTTGGCATCTGCAATACGAGTGTGATCAACTACAAGAACATGGAGTGAGGTGACAGTTGTACTTTGAAGTGGGGAACAAGCAGAGCCTGGGATCTGGGACTTACTGGGATCATTGGATAGTGAGACCCTGGGCTTTCTAGAAATTTCAAGAGAGATGTAGTTGAAATTGGAGTTGAAAAAGTGAACCACTTGTCCAAAATCACAAAGCTTGAAATGGCCTAGGCAGGGCAAAGAGACCTCAACCTGTCACTGCTGAAGATGTTTCCAAAGAAGGGACGTTAAAGAGAGACCTCCAAAGGGCATTTTCATTAGCAGGAAAGTGGCACCCACTCTGACCTAAATCTGGAACCAGACTGCACAGTCCATGTTCTCTGAATATGCACCACAAGGATTCAGTACCTTTGTGCTCTGCTCTTCTCTCTGTCTCTGGCTCTTTCAATCTCTCTCTCTCTCTCTCTCTCTCTCTCTCTCTCTCTCTCACATACTCTTGCCCACTCACTCTCCTTTTCTTTTCTTTTTTTTTTGAGTCAGGAAAGATTTTGCATCAGTAAAAATTCCTAACAGATGACCTTCTCCCATATCCCTGTACCCTATTTTGCTTTTGGACCATACCCACAGTACTCAGGACTTACTCCTGGTTTTGTGCCCAGGGGTTGTGCCTAGAGGCACTTAGGGGACCATATGTGGTGCTGGGTCAGAGCATGCAATGCAAACACCCTATCCACTGTTCTGTCTCTTTGGCCCCTCTCTCCTATTTTGTGCTTTATCTTCAGTAGCCTTCTGGGCTCACCAGTCCACACAAACCATTTTCTGTGGTTTCTCATTATTGCTGCCTTCTAGCTGCTGCTCTCCAGTGGATTCTGGGCCTACAGTCTGGGCCTGATTTGCACAGATATAGGGAAATAGGGCTTGTGGGATTATAACGTTTCAAGGTACATAACCTTTCGTTCATACAGTTGGGGCAGAGCTCATCTCAAGGTCCAGTTTACTGGAACAATGAATTTTATAATCTCAGACATTCCAGAAGATAAACATCTTCTTTTCTTGACTCATTGGATACCCCAGCCCTCTGGCAGAGACATCAGCCTCATACTAGTTTCTCTGTGTGTGTGTTTGTAGTTTCCTGGACAATGGTTGTTAGATATTATTGATTACACAATACATTCATTATCTTGTAGATGCTATATCAGCCAGGGCAGATTAGCATCTCTGGGAATCCTCTTTCACATGCTGGCTTGAGGGAGTCTCTTTTACTTTTCTTTCTAAAGTTATGTCTTCCTTGGAGCCTTGGGATTTTCACCACCACCCCACCACCCAACATACACACCTCCTTCTTGACTTGCTATTTTTGAAAATATCTGCACAGATGTCCCTTCATTGGAAAAGAAAACTCGGTGGGCGACACAATACATATTCAGGAGCTGTAAAAACAACCTGTCTTCCACAATCCAACTCTGTTGGCTTCTGAGAACATAGAGATGAAGATCAAGTAGAATCTGTTTGCAAGGGCTCCATGGTCAAGTAGAAACAGAAGGTTCAACCACAGACCATGCTGCTAGAACATTCCAAATGCTATAGGCCCTCAGCTGTCAGCCACAGGAATTCTCTAGGAAGCTGCTAGCCTGAGTCCTAAGAATTTTCACATGTCAGACCAAGCTTGATAGTTTCTGCTACTTCTAGTTCTCCACTATCCTACATCTATTCATGGGACACTGAAACAAAGAAAAATACTGTTAACCAGAGTTGAGTTTCAGTGAAGCTTCTGTATCTCTCATTTCTCCAGTTCCAGAGATCATTGAGCTTCCCTGAGCTCCTGGCACCCCCTCCCTAAAGTGGTAGCCAAGGGTACTGGCATCTCAGTGCCTTATTGCATGGTTTCACCTTGACTCCTTTTCTTAGCTTGGATTCATTTTACACCTTCTTTTCTCAACACCCTCTCATCTTTCTTAGACCTCCATTTTTTTCTCTGTCCTGGGCTGGCTTTCTATGAACTTCTTCCCAGAAGGGGCCCCTCGACTGTTGTCCTTTCAAATAGCTGATGGTTTTCCCCTGGAGGGACTCAGTTTCTCCTGCAGCCCCATTTGCAGATAGAACTCTGCTCTCTGTAGCACTCAGGCTGCCTTATATCCACCCCAAAAATCCTGGCTTAACTCACAAGGCATCCGGGCTATGGTTGTACAGGACCTAGAGACTGTTACCTTGGAGATGACCACTGACACTAGAGCAGCAGAACAGGGAAGGCTTTTTATATGTAGATGAGGGTGGCAGCCTGGGAACATGTTGCAGAAGGAAATGGCATATCACCTCATTGTTTCTTGTCCCAACTTCCATGCTCACTCTGGCCCCTAGAGTCCCATTTCTCTTTTTTGTCTCCTCTAAAAGTCAGAGATCTCCTCTTCTTCCTGGAAGTGCTTCCTGGAAGCAGCCTTAGGAGTAACAAGTGGCTGAGCCTGTGACCATTACTATGCCATCTCCAATAACCAATGAGTGTTCTAGGTTAGTTCCCGACAGCTTACCATTTCCAGTTCTATACAAGGAACATTCCCCAGATATTAAAAACATACCTCCAATATAGAATAGAGTGAAGTTGTTTTGAAAATGTGTTAAGGTCATTAATTATGAATGTTGTCATGAGTCTTGAAGGAATGAGGCTACAAACCATAAAACAGTTGGCATATCCCATTGGGAAAGAAGTAAAATATACATGAGGGCCAAGGGATAGTGCAGGGGTTAAAGTACTTACCTGTCTTATATGTGGCTGATCCTGGTTTAATCTCCAACACCCATCTCATCCCCTGAGCATCAAAAAAATGATCCAAAGCAGGAGTGAACCCCAAGTATTGCCGAGATGACCCAAACTCCTCCATCTTACAAAATAAGAAAAGCTTACTAGAATAAGAAATCAGATACTAATTTGATACCAAGCTGGTTCATGCCCTACTACATCATAAGTAGTAAACAGTAGTCTTCTCTTTCATCATACTTGAAATCACTTTTCTCCCTACAGGACTGTTGGTTTTTGTTTGTTTGCATTACTGGCATAGAAAATATCTTGCTTTGCTCTAGGTTTACAAACAGCTAGCATCCTGACCAACAAATATCTTGAGCAATCATAAATAGCGCATCAAAGCTAGAGCCAGATCCCTCCCCACCCCCAAGTAGAGAACTTCACCAGGCAGTGTGTGAGCCACCTGAATCCACATGGCAAAAGGAACTTGGTACATAGCTCATTTCATTTATAATTCCCACATAGAACAGTACATTCTCACACCAGGCAAGGAAGCCTCCAGAAATGCCTATGAGTTGTCTTTGCTCTTTTTCTTTCCTTTTTGGTTTTTGGATCACACCTAGTTGTACTCAGAGCTTTACTTATTCCTGACTCTATGCTCAGGGACTACTACTGGGTGTGTTTACTGGATCATATGGGATATTAGGGTGAGAGTCCAGATCAGCTTTGTTCAAGGCAAGCACTTTCCCACTGTATTGTCTTCTAGGCCTTTTATTTATTTATTTATTTTTTTTTGCTCTTGTCTCTTGTTGATTAGCAGATAGGGAGTTTCTCCAGCATTTAAGGAGCCAGAGGGTTCAGAACTTCCCTAGCAGGCACTGCCAGGAAGAGTTAAAAAGGTGTGGTAGAGACCTGTAGAGATACTTAAGGTTCTAGGAAGAGGAAAATCCGTTTTGGCAGAAGGATAAGAAAGCCCGTGGGTTTCACTAACCTCGTTTCCCTGTCTGGTGTGTGGGTGTCTGCCTCTCTGCCTGTGGAGGCAATGGTGCCTGTTCTGAAGAGTGGGGAATCAATTCCAGCACTCAGCCTTCCTCACACCTGTCATTGCTACTGAAGTCTCACCTGTCGTATAGGGTCTCAGCATGGTGGGGAATCCAACACTGTGCAGAGGGCTGAGCCTGAGGAGGGGCGGACAGGACAGGTGGGAAGATGGGAGAGCAGAAAATGCATCGAAGTCACCTCTAGTTTGGGGGTGGTAGAAACTGGACTAATAGACTGGATGGAGGAGACGGAAGTCACAACCTTGGCTAGTTGGGGTCTGTAATTATCCAAGCGTCAGCCAGCCTGTTATTACAGGCACTTAGTTGTGCTGTGGGGAGGCAGGGCAGGGTCCCCCTTGGAGCACTCACAGCCAGAGGTGACAGCAGCTGTCAATCTGGGGGAAGGCTCAGGGTTATAAGCAAAAGGAGGAACCGAGTGACACTTTGCTCTTCATTTCACCCAAGCATGAAGCACCTCCCAACTTGGGCAGAGCCAGGCTCAGCATGTTTCGTGTCATGCCAGCAGGACCATGAGAAACGACACGTATTACTCTTTCTCACTGGCATAAAGGGTGCTTGCTCTGGGCTGTGGCAATTTTAAATGCTCCAACATGCTTGTGGAAATGGAGTGCCCAGGGCAGCTTCTAGGCTCATGTGATCAGTAGAAATTTTTAAAAAATGTGCGATATTGGAGGAAATTTCTCATGTTCTAGTTGCCACATTTGAAAAAGAAAAAAAGAAGCAATAGTACGATGGGTAGGATGCTACTTTGCACATAGCCAACCTAGGTTGTTGTGTATCCCAAATGGTCTCCCCAAGCCCCTCCAGGACTAATTCCTGAGAGAGTGAGGAGTAACCTGTCAAATATGATCCCAATACAAAATAAAACAAATTCAAAAGGCTTCAAACCAATTAATTATGATTAGGTGTTTTATCAAAAACTCTATAGGCCAAATATTCTCATATCAGCATATAATCAAAATGAACTGTGCCTGTGAGAAGACATGTACCACTCAGTTCTTTGTTCTCTGCAGCACATGTCTATGCTGGGCAGGGCTTGGTTATAAGCGAAAGGAGAGGAGCAGACACACAGTCAGCTCATTTCCCTTTGTTCCTCGTTTATACCCACCAAGTATAACCTCTTACCTTCACCTCTGGACCATGAGTTTCAGTGACACATGACAGCTGTGTAGGACTGACCAGGGTTAGGCAAGACCACAAGTGCTTAGAATCTCTGGCTTCAGGGCTGGAGGTCAGTTTGTCTTTATAATAGATCTTAAAGCCCAATGGAAGGGACCTAAACTGTGACTCAAGTGGTACAGTACCTGGTTCGCATGTGCAAGGCCCTTTATTGTGTCCCCAATACCATGTTTTTTTTTGTTTTGTTTTGTTTTGTTTTGGGCCACACCCGGTGACGCTCAGGGGTTACTCCTGGCTATTCACTCAGAAGTCGCTCCTGGCAGGCACGGGGGACCATGTGGGGAACCGGGGGATCGAACTGAGGTCCGTCCTAGGTTAGTGCAGACAAGGCAGGCACCTTATCTCCAGCGCCACCACCTGGCCCCCTGACAGCTTTTTTTTTAATTCAGTTTTAAGTGCATGTAAATGAAAGTGTGACACAGGCTACTGTATGAAGGAGGCAGTAAACGTCCTGATAAAGTTAAATAAGCCACAGGAGGGTTGTCTTGTATGGTTCTGCTTCCACCAGATAGAGACAGGAGAAAGAATGGAATTGCCAGCTGCAAGTGGAACCCAGGGCTCCAAAACAAAGATCTGGTGAGATGCAGGTCTGGAAGCAAATGTTGACACAGGAAATAATCCATACAGTGAAAAGGTATAAGAATAGATTCAGGAAATCTATCACTCAAGCAAGGAATTCCACCACACAAGATTTCTGCTCCTAAGAAGGAATGCAGCTTAATGGAGGAAGCCTGAAGAATGAGCACCTGCCTCCTCAGATCCCTGCTTTTATTTACAAGAACCAAACCATACTCTAGGGTGGGAGAGAAATAACAAGTAGGGAGTAATCCAATAATCCCATCACCAGATCACACCCTAGTGTGAAGTACAAATATTGATTAGGATAGGACCAATAATCCAACAACCGGGGACACAGGCAGCAGGGAGAAGGCTGGCCTCTTCATGAGGTCAGAGTCTGGAGATGGACAGTTGTGATGGGTGCACTTAATGCCACTGGACTGTACTCACAGCTGGTTAGCATGGTAAATTTTATATTTTGTGTGTACATACATATGCACACACATACATGGGCTGGTCTGCTCTTCCTAGAAGAGATAATGAGAAACTCGTAGAACAGAGTCAGGCCCTGGATGGTCCCAAAATTCATTAATGGACATAGTAGAACCGCCTGGCAGAACACAAACTACATTTGGAAATGGGTTGTGACTTGCTTTCAAGGGATGCTCAGGAGGCCAAGCCTTTCCCATTGATTATGGGACAAAGGTTCAGTGCTCAATCCCTGCATGCCAGAGCTCACTTGGCCCAAATCAGCAGATTTGGGGTGTGGATGAGGGGCATGATTTGTCAGGATCAAACAGGAGTTGACCTCATACAAGGCATGCACCTTAACTCTGTAAACTATTTTTCAGGCCCTGATCATTTTTTAAATAAGCATTGTTATAAAGATGCTTCACAAGTCTCCTAGGATTGGTACATTTGCTCTTCTGAAATATGTGGCATTATATATATGCTTTCTTTCATTGCTTTAAGAAGTTAAAGTGGGGGGGGGCAGAGCAATAGCACAGTGAGTAGGGCATTTGCCTTGCATGTGGCTGACTCAGGTTCAAACCCCACCATCCCATATGGTTCCCTGAGTCTGTCAGAAGTGATTTCTGAACGCAGAGCCAGGAGTGCCCCTGAATTCTGGGTGTGGCCCAAAATCAAAAAATTCAAACAGGATGACTAAAAAGATAATACAATGAGTAGGGTATTTGCTTTTCATGCAGTGACCCAGATTTCATACCTGTCATCCCGTCCGATCCTACAGGCCTCTCCAGGAATGATTCCTGAGTGCATAGCCAGGAATAAGACCTGAACACCACCAGATATGCTAGATCCAAAACAAAACAAAATATGTAAACTAGGGTTGGGAGTGATAGCTTAAGTGGTGATGAGCCTAAATGGATGCCCAAGGCCCTGGCATCACACAGAGCACCCAGCTCTGCTGGATGTGATTGGGGTGATCCTCAAGCTGACTGCATCAGAAATGGCCTTTGACAACCAAAAACTGGGATGTGCTAGAGTTATTCCTTTTAGGAAGGGAATTTTAGAAAGCCATTCTGATGTGTCTTTGGTCCCAGAATGCCTCACCCCCAATCCTGACTCTGTGAGCCTTGATGTGAAGTCAGCATATGAGAGAGTTGCTGAAAATGACTGGCCCTTCTCATACAAGGCTGGTCTCCCTGTTGGTGAGCATCCAGGAACATTTTTGTGAGAGACACTGGGTCTGTGTGGTGGTGATCCACACTTCCTTAAGTGTCCTTACCAACCAAGCAGAGAGTTGCTGAAGAATTCTTGCTTGCTACATGAGACCCAAAGGGGATGATCCTTACTCAAGGTCAGAAGTCATGTGGGGGAGAGTCAACCACTCACCAATGGCAAGATCAGAGGGTAGGGATTTCCTGGGGTATCCCTTTCTGAGAAACAGTGGGAAGAGGATCTTCAGATAGAGATGGGGATCAGGAATATGGCAGAGGGATAAGAAATGAAACCATGCTCCCTTACCCTATCACAGCTGGTAATTCCCTTCATGTTCATAACAGCCTCTTGTTCCAATGTCAGTGGCCTTTCCATTCCAGCACAGCGCTCCTTCTATGAAGTGGGCATGAAATTCTTGCACTCCATGTCAGAGGTATCAAAACATTCAGAGTCATGAGACTCCCTCTTCCTGACCCATCCAATGAGCCCCCATCAGGAAGCCCTCCCTCCCTCCTCTCCCTTCAGAATTATCACCCTCCTCCATCTCTCAAGCATACATTGTTGTGCTAAGCACAGTGGGACTTGTCCATTGGTGAGGCTGCATGCATGTTCCCATTCCACCTTCCATGGAGACACCTGGAAGTCAGCTGCAGACCCTGTTCTTTGGGCAGCTCTTCAGCATCTTATACTTGGCTTACTGAGGAGGAGAGATCCTCTGACTGTCGGTGAAGAATGACCATGAAGTGAAAGTGAGCAAAATGTTGCTCGCCTTACATTCACCTGGAAGTTAGAGGGCATCCATGCCAAGATCTCGCTTTGCAGCTCAGCCCCAGAAAGGAATGTGAGAACCTTAGCTACTTCTGGGAACTGTTCCCTAATAGAGGTGACTTTTGAGCAAATGTCTGTCCAATCCCCCTCAGGCCTCCTCCATGTCCATGGTAGACATGCTTCCTCTATTCACATGTTCCTGCCTTATGGATCTGAGTTACTGCCATTAGAAACCACATCCCAGGGCCCTCGCCCAGAGACACTGCTCAGAGATGCAGTCCCTTGGGAGCACAGGTCAGCTCCCATCATTTGCCGGCAGAGAATATTTTTGTAGGGAAACAAACTTCAGCAAAAACTCAAGTCAGCCTCTAGCTGCTCATCTTCCAGTGCCTCCCTGGATTGGTCACAGGAGTGACTTGCAAGTGACAACAAGTTCCGGTGAGAAGAAATTTCCATGGTCCCTGGCCCTGATTGCTATGTTGCAGCCAGGGCCGGAGTCTGATGCCCTGTGGCTGGTCACACCTTCCCTCTCTTGTTTCTATGCTGCTTGAGCTTGGAAAGTGATTTCCACATGCCCGAGAGAAAGTCTTCTCTCCTGAAAATGATCACACATTTTAATGAGCTCATGGTTTTCACATGTCCTCAGGGTCATTGTCCAGGCTGGACAAAGTGTAGATACTCTAGTACAGCATTAAGCTAACTAGCCTGGCTTCCCAGTGAGCTTTTTGAGGTGAGATGGGTTTGCAATCTGTCCCTACAAAGAAATGAGCTTATATCTCATGGTTATTTGTTCAGGGGATACTCCCAGTGGTGCTGGGGAGGGATGAGAGAGTAGGAGAATCCCAAGTTCAGTGCTTGGAGGACACTCATCAGTGCTCTGGGGACCACATGTGCTGTGATCGAACCAGATCTCATTGTGCCTTGCATGTACTCAACTTGTTGTGCTGTCTCTACAGTCCAGATTTCATGGTTGGTGTCTCGTCCCAGCACTAGCTGACTGTGACCTCAGGCTTGATTTCTGGGACTTAGCTTTCACATAGGTTAGGTGGAGTATAATGTCAGGGCCATGGAGCTGAGCAGGGGACTGGAGAAACTGGTTCAGATCCTGTGCTGGGTTCATTGCCAGCATGAAACACTGTCCTTTGGAGTCCCCTGTCCTGGGTAGTGCTGGGTCTCTGTCATGGAGACAACATACCCGAAAGCTGCTGTCATCATCATTAGGAGAGATTTTCATTTTAGTGGCTGTTTCCATGAATTTACATGTGTCTGCTGTTGTGGCTCCTAATGAAAATGGAGCAGCCTGTCGCCAGTGGCATCAAGGAGGTGACTGCATTATTTATTGTTTTCTGTGTTCCCAAAAATTGGGTTTTTTGGGCTTAAGTGATGGATATACAATTGCCACACATCCAGATCCACCCTGTCACTTCTCAGCTCCTATCTGCTCTGTTCACAGTACATGTCAAATGTTACATTACTGGAGTGTGGAATGCTCTGAGCCACACTTCACCGCCACTGTCTGACTGGTCTCACTTCCTGCCAAAGGGAAGATTGTTTTTCTTTCCCTTTTCAGCAGGGCTCTGGTTCTGCTTCTCATCTCTGTCTTCTCCCTCTTCCTGTCTTGTGGCTATGTTCCTAGGGTGAAGATTCTTCCTCCCCATTCATTACCCTGTGTGTTACCTTCCACAGAATCCCTCAACCCCTCCCTGCTGCCTGTAAAGGTTGGTGTGGACATGACAACACCCTCCACCACTTGGGAATCCCAAAGACTTCTAACAGGGCAGAATAATTGCTAGTCCAACCCCACCTGGCTTGAAAGTCAGGGTCTATACTTATGACAGTGGTTCATGCACACGGTGATTCTTCTTTCACAAGTTCTGGATTGTCTCCTGGCTTTCAGAGCCATGCTTCCATAATGTTGATGTCCTCCTAGAAAGTCAGAAGTTCATTAAAATGTATATTGTCTAATACATTCCTGTATTGATGAGCATCTCATTCTAAATAGGATGAGAAACACTTCATATGGCTAGAATGGGAATGATTTTTTTTCTTTTTTTTTCTTTCTTTTTTTTTTTTTTTTTTGGTTTTTGGGTCACACCCGGCAGTGCTCAGGGGTTACTCCTGGCTCCATGCTCAGAAATTGCTCCTGGCAGGCACGGGGGACCATATGGGGCACCGGGATTCGAACAGATGACCTTTTGCATGAAAGGCAAACGCCTTACCTCCATGCTATCTCCCGGGCCCCTGATTTTGTTTTCTAATACTGAAATTTCTGAGCTCGGGCCAATAGTGTGTAGAGAATTTGCTTTGCATGCAGCTAACCCAGGTTCTATCCTTAGCATCACACATGAAACCCTGAGTACTGCTAGGAGTAATCCCTGCATGTAGAGCAAAAAATAAATTCTGAGTAGGTGTGCTCCAAAAAACAGTGGGGAAAAATACTGGGATTTCTTATGTCACTTGCCAGAATAAAATAAAAATCCTACCACAAATTTCACCTGATGCAAAATATAAAGTTGGATTTTGCTACTATGGACACATTTCTAGAATGTAAAGTCCCTTTCTCCATTCTAAGCTGCATGAATTAGAGAGAAAATAGAATTAATGGACAGTTTTCTCTACAACACAAAATGAATTAGCAACACAAAATGAAATGTGTTGAGTGGGGCTGGAAAGGCGGGACACAATCTTGTCATCTTCCATTTCTTGATTTTCTGAGCTAAAAGTCATAGCACTTTGTCTTTGACAAAATCTAGCCTCCTGGGACCCAGGTATGCCTATTGGTTTCCAAAGGATTTGTGATGGCTTCCTATTACCAAAGTAAAACTGAGTTGCATCAATGATCCATCAACAATCAGCACCATTTAGTCCTTCATAGAGAATGTTTGTGAGGCCTGTGCTCAGCTATTGGACCCTACTGGGTTGCTTAGAATCTACTGGGGGAAATTTCTTGCAATGATGGTCTATGAAAAATCTAACTTGGAGGCTCTAATTGTTGTCTAAACCAAACAAATTAAACCTGAACCAAAGAAACAGGACCCTGGAGTTTAGAGCACAGAAAAGTGGGGTTGGAGCAATAGCACAGTGGAAGAGTGTTTGCCTTGCACGAAGATGATCTGGGACAGACCTGTGTTTGATCCCCAGCATCCCATATGGTTTCCTGAGCCTGCCAAGAGCGATTTCTGAGTGCAGAACCAGGAGTAACCTCTGAGTGCTGCCGGTCTGGCCAAAAACCAAAATAAGTAAGGAAAGAAATAAAAATAAAATATTAAAAAAACAAGTATATATACATATACACATAAGTATATATATACATATACACACAAATTGGTATCCCCTTATCAAGAGATTGTATGAACTATATAATTCTTCATCTATAGTTTGTCTACTCCTAGATGATCCCTTTTTCTGTGTGGGTGTTTTCAGGAAAGACAATTGCACCATGAAGGAACATGAGAATTGAGCCTGGTGCTTTGTGTTTGCCAGACATCTATTCTAGCTCTTGTGCTTTTTCTTCAGCCTCTTCAACTGCATCTTATTTAGAACCCTTGTCAAACTCTTTTTTAGGCCATTAAAAAATCAAATCCTATAATAGTTCTTGAATGTCCTGGGAAGGAATGTCTGCTTGGTAGTGTGACCTTGAACAAGTTCTATAATCTCTGAACTGCTATTTGTTCTGTTCAGGGAACGATGGACGACATTGGGTCATAGCAAGGATTATATAGGAAAGTGTAAATGAAACGGCTTGGCAGTACCTCTCTGAGTGCTCTACACAGGTTCACTGCTTTATTCATTTATTTTAATGAGTATTTGCTCCTGCGGCTGCTGATAAAGTTGGATATTTCATCTCTAGTCTGTGATTAGCCTGTTTTCTTAAAGATGGAGAACAAGAGTCTCCCCGATGCACAAACATAAGTGTTTGTCCTCTTTGACTGTCTTTGTCTTTTTTTTTTTTTTAAGAAGTAATTTCATGGCTTCTGCACTCGAGATTCCATCAGGAAATCAGGGCCTCTATCAGGCAGATGATCGCCCCTGCCGGGCAGTCATTGGCAAATCACAGTTCGGTTAATTAACACAATGTGGGACCCAGCTCTCAACTCCTTTCAAACTTACCCTTTCTCGCTTGGAGTTTGAGCTATGGCCTGTCTCCTCTTGTGAGTTGTGGGGCTTCCTGGGCTTGTCCTTGCTTTGTCCTAAGCCCAGCAGCCTAGAAGACCCTGCCCTATGCCTCCTTCCTCCACCTCCCTGACCTTTCTCATATATTTGTGTCTGCTGCTCATCCCAACAGCTCCATCCATTGCCTACTTTCTGGAAAAATCCTCTAATTATTCACCATGTGTAGAATGGATGGTGCTGTTCTGAGCACTTTACTTTCATACTGGTGTTGTGCCGGGTGCCTAGGTCTGTGTGATAAGGCTCTGTCCATGCCCAGTTGACAGTGTGGTGCCATCACTTTGCTTGTCCAACTGCAATGAATTATTTTTTCTGTCTCGTTTCTATTTAAGGGACATACTCAGTGATGCTCAGAGGCTATACCCATCCAGGATAACTCCTGGATGTGCTTAAGGGACCATATGTGATGCAGGTACTGAGCCAGGGCTGGATACATGCAAGGCATATGCTTTAACCTCTGTATTAACTCTCCAGCCCAGTTGCAATAAATTTTCCCAAAGGATACATTTCAAGGTTCCTTGGCAAGTCAGGATCCAGCTTTGTCTCTTTGTTTTCACTCCAGTTGCTTAGAATTGTGTCCTGGGGCATTTTTTTTAATGCAGAGATAATGGGGCCTGCGGTGGGGCTGGAGGTAAGGTGCCTGTGCTAACCTAGGACGGACCGTGGATCCATCCCCCGGTGGTCCCCCGTGCCTGCCAGGAGCGACTTCTGAGTGAATAGCCAGGAGTAACCCCTGAGCATCACCGGGTGTGACCCCCCCCAAAAAAATGCAGAGATAATGATGTGTTGTCACAATCCCTTCCACTCATAGGTATCAAATTGGTCTTGTGCTCAAACTAGGAAAGGCAGATTTGAAGGTGAGATGCCAAGTAAGAGTCTCTTTAGGGGCCAGTTCTAGTTTAGGTTTCTTTCTTTGATAGACTAAAAACAGTCTGAGGTCTCCAACAATTAATTGTCATGTTCATTATCACTGTCTAATTGAAAATGCCACACTATGGTCATAAAAGCCATTTTAACAGTGACTACAATAGTTAAATTTACATTAGGACTGTTTTTTTTTTTTTTTTTTTTTTTTTTTTTTTTTTTTTTTGGTTTTTGGGTCACACCCGGCAGTGCTCAGGGGTTACTCCTGGCTCCATGCTCAAAAATTGCTCCTGGCAGGCACGGGGGACCATATGGGGCACCAGGATTCGAACAGATGACTTTTTGCATGAAAGGCAAACACCTTACCTCCATGCTGTCTCCCGGGCCCCATGGACTGTTTTGACCCAATTTTTAGGGTCTGAAATCCATATGCATGTTGTGACATGGGTGAAGAGACAGAGTGGTTGAACTAGAGATATAGTACAACTAGGACCTTGGACCTGGATGACTAGGTTTGATCTCTAGAGACACATATGGTCCCACCAAGCCCCATCAGGAATGATACCTGAGCACAGAACCAGAAGTTAAGCCCCTGAACACTGCTGGGTGTGGCCCTTCAAAATAATAGAAGAAAGAAACCGCCAAATGGAAGATTCCACACGTAGACTTTTGGGGGAGGGTACTACCCCAGCAATGCTCAGAGGGTCTTTAGATCTGCATCAATGATATTCAAAAGGCCACATGGTGTACGGGATTGAATGAAGTTCAGCCACATGCAAAGCATTACTTTAACCTCTGGGCTATCTCCCTTCACCCTCTATACACAGACTTTTCACAGTTATCAAATGAAAGACACAGTAGTGGAAGGCGAGTGGGGGTGGCTTCTGGGGAGTAGGGTAATGCTGTTTCATGGGTTTAAGAATTGTAGGGGGGGGGGACTGGAGTAGTGGTGCAAACAGTAAGGCTAGCCTAAGCACTAGCCTAGGAGGTACCACGATTCAATACCATGGCATCCCAGAAGGTCTCCCAAGCCAAAAGTGATTTCTGAGTGCATAGCTGGGAGTAATCCCTGAGCATCACCGAGTGTGGCCCAAAAACAAAAACAAAAACAAAAACAAAAAAGAATTGTAGTGGGGAGAAGGGATAAAGTTCTGGAGCCATAAGGGCATGATAATTCATAACTCCAAGAAGGTATTTAAGGCCACTGGACTGAAAATTTACATAAAATCAAAGGGCAGCTTTTATATTGTATACAGATGCTGTTTATAAAGGGGGAAAGGAGAACCAGCATTTAAAACATCAAGTGAACATGGGAGGAGGAACACAATTAACATGCAAAAATAACTTTAGGGCATGCTACCATAATAGATCCCCAAGTAGTCTCTCCACTTCAGGATGAAAACATGTATTGGTCTAACTTGGTCTTTCACCCAATGGTCCAGCTTGGCACAGTCATTTTCAAAGTAAAGCTCAGGTGACTTCTCCATTCAACTAATTTGTTTATGGGTCCTGGGTGGGAGGCCCAGTACTTGGCGCAGAATAATGCAATCAGTGCAAACCAAGTAATTGAATTTAACGTTAAGTGCTCGGCATCTTTCTTACAAATTGGTTGCCTCGCCATGAAACTCAAGGAAGGTGGACTTCTTGAAGATGATGTGGATTTGAGTGGTGATATCTTTGGGGTGTAGGCTTCGACTGACTTGGGGGACTGATTGAGGCTGGCCTGACTATAAATAGAAGAGTGAAAGGAAGATGTGCTCTGGGTCTGGGCTGTCAGGATGAGACTAGAAAAATGGTGGATTTTAACAGGAATACTCTGTCCTTTCTCTGCCTTCCTCTTTTCCTTCTCCCCAAAGAGAGTCTGAGAACTGTTTGGCCTCTTTCAATGAAAAGTGACCCCTTCAGGCAACATCTTTCTCTATGGCCTGCTGGAAGCCTGAGGTTATTAGGGTAATTGAGTGAGTTAATGAATGCAAGTGTGCTTTATGGAACACAAGGTAAGTACTTAGTACAAATTGTCATCTAAAAGCAGGGCTTCCATGAGGTGTTAAGTTCTGACCAAGAACTGGCTCTGCTTCATTTGGATCCAGCACATCCCTTCATGTACTGTCCTGGGCAAGTCCAATAGCTTCAGGACCATCTTTCTTTTTTATAGTTGCTTTGAAATCAGGGACCTAAGAGATATGCAGCCCTGTGAATTGGTTGAAAACAAACTTTATGCTGACAACAGACCCTCTCACTCGCATTTATATTCTGGAAAGCCTGAGATTGGCTTGATCTCAGTCATTTGCTAAAGAGTCTTTGAACAGTCTTGGATGATGGAGGATAAAGGAAGCACTTTCAGGCCCACCAGGCAGAGAATCCAAGCAAGTGTAGTTTTCTTCTGAGTATCTTCAAAACGGTAGCCCTCTTGTTTTCAGGAAGGTGATTCTCTTTATTCTGGTTCTCCAGTGGGAACCCAGAAATCCAAAGGACCTGGCTCAAACTATTGACAGGACTCAATTATCTTCAGGCTGTTTTGATTCCAATATCTTCGGGTCTCAAGTTTTAGTGCTTTGGGTTTTAGTTGAAGAAGCATCACTCTAAGAAAGGGAGTTCTCGGGTTCTACATAAGATCTCCGAATTCTTGGTTACCTAAAATCACAAAGAACCATTGATAGCATTAAATGACCCTGTCATTGCAATCTTCGGAGCTGCTACATAATTGTCTGACAGTTGCTCAGGGGTGTGTGTGTGTGTGTGTGTGTGTGTGTGTGTGTGTGTGAAAACTTCAAAGTTGACCTGGGCTGTCAACTTCAAAGCTACTTTTGGTTGCTCCCCACCTTGTCTGACCATTGAGATGGTATGGCTGTTCCATTCTTCAGGACAGACATTTGAAAACTGCCGCTTATCTGTAGAAAGATTATTTCAGGGTTAGGGAGATGGTTTAGAAGACTGGAGTGCATGCTTTAGGGCCCCCAGGTTTGGCCCCTAAGCACAAATGAGTGTTGCAGTGGAGGGAAAAAAACTGATTTCCTCTCACATCACAACATATTTTTCCTTGCCTCATCACATCATGTGTCCAGAAATCTGTCATTACAACTTACACTGGCATTTCTTTAGAGATTTCCCTGTACCTTTCGCATCCTCAGAAGAGGCTCAGAAAGATGCCTGGAATTCAGATAGCATCCATTCTACAGAATTGAAGAAGCTACTATAGTTTACCCTATCATTATCTCCCTCATCCACCTCCAGTTTCGTTTGGCTTGGGGTTTTTTGTTTGTTTATTTTGTTTGTGTGTGTGTGTTTGGCCACACCTAGTTACATTCAGGGGTTCCTTCTGACTATTTGCTCAGAAATCGCTCCTGACCTGGGGAACGATTTGGGTCTCCGGGGGATTGAATGGTGATATGTCCTAGGCTAGCGCATGGAAAGCAGACGCCTTACCACTTGTACCACCTCTCCGGCTCCCAATGATTATTTTTGAATAAAATAAAGTTTTATTAAAGAAAGAATTTTTAAAAAATGTTGAAATATAATGAAATATAATGGTCTCCAACAATCTGACAATTGGTTTCTTGAGTCTTATTTTAGCTTCCATAAAACGGGAATCATAGAAACTATTTAAGAACTTCTCTATGAAGACTAAGTCATATTTATGTTTATATCTGAAGACAAATGGGCTTTTGTTGCCATACACTAATAAATCTCAGTATAATTTTGAAATGGCTTGGTTTTTAATAATATTGGCACATATTTTTCCCAAAGCAAAAGAACCCACCTATTAGAAAGCATCCCACTTTCCTGCAAAAAGAGGCATAAAAATCTGCAACAGCTATATAGTGAAATACTGCAAAAAATAAAAATAATAAAGCAGAGACTTGTGGCAGCATTGCCCACAGTTGTCAGAGATGCTGTAGAAAAGAATCTTTTCTTCTTTACAAAATCTTACCTCCTTTTCCCTTTATTCTCATCCTCTCATCCTCCAGGGTGAAAGTAAAGTCCCAGAGGGCACTTGGCCTGCAGCTGCTCACAGATTTCGCTTCAGCGACTCTTGAGGAGGAAACATCTTTGATTTTTGGGTTGTAGAAAGCAAATGACTCCACAGAGAGCCAACTTCTGGCTAGAGAATGCTGGAAAAAGCTGATTAAGCTTCCCAGTGGGTGTTATATAAGCCTAAGGACCTTTGCTTATTTCTACTTGCTTTTCAATCATGCCTTAGAATATGCCCCCCATTTGTGGGGGTTAGTCTGTTTTTGGACTATATCCAGCAATGCTGTGGGGAGGTGACATTCCCATCAGTGTTTGGATGGATGGGAGCCATGTAGGGCTAGTGATGGAATCAGTCCTTTGAACCATCTCTCCAGCCCCTGGATATTTTTCCCTTAGATTGTAAAGACAAACACATGTTTATTATAGAGGATTTTGAAGCTACAGAAAAGGATAAAGAAGAATATATAATTTGCTCATAATCCTCTTCACACATTGCTAATCTTTTGGTATATTTTCTTTTGATCTTTTTTTCTTCTTTCTTATTGTTATCACTAATGTTTATAATTAATCATTATTATTATATATCCAGGAGCAGATAGACTATACAATTTCATATCTTGCTTTTTTTTACAGCATTGAATTTCTTGGAAAACATCATTTTTATGGCTGCATAATAGCCCATAACATGAGGAGACCATAATTTATTTAACTATTTCTCAATGATTATAATAGTTTAGGTTGTTTTCAGTTTTCATGGTGGGATTCTTAATGTCTGCACCACACTTCTTACATCTTAAGAAAGATGTATTTGATTAGCTTATAATACTTGTAAATTAATATTTTGCTAGAGATTATTTGCAAGTGACTCACTTCTCAAATTGATTTATTACAAAGAAATATGGAAATTTCTATATACAATCTTAATTAGCTTTTCTCTCTAGCCCTATTCACCCACACATGCACAAAACTGCTTTAAATTCATATTTATATACTTAATACTTTTTATCACCTTCTCATAAGCACTATTTAATGTTGACAATTAAACAATCCCTTCAAAATGCTAAAAGTTGAGTGGATTATGTTTAATTTATTTGGGGTTTTACCACCATTCAAATGAAATTGGTCATAAGAAAGCCAGCTTCATGGGGCTAGGGAGAAAGGATGAATAGGTAAGACAATTACTTGCCTTACAAATAGCCAGAATCTAGTTTGATCCTGACACTGTATATGAACCCCAAGTACTCTCAGTAGTGATCACTGAGCACAGTCAGGAATAAGCCCTGACCCAAATAAAAAGGTATGACCCAAATAAAAAGAAAAAGAAACTTTTAAGAAAGCAGCCTAATTCTCACCTGATCATCAAGAGAACTTTTTAACAGGGAACTGCCACTCAGGTGGCCATGGTATATTTCTTTTCCGAGAAGAGATATAGGAAAGACTGCTGGCTGTGAGGGACTGAGAACCAGACTTTATGTGGAGACTTCTACTGATCATGGGAGCTCTTTGAATCTGATTGCCGAGAGACAATTAAACAGAACTTCTAGGTGATAAGAAACAGAAACAAAATAAACTGGGTGAGCAGAGTGATTGCACAGCATATGATCCTTTGATCCTACTAGGAGTAATTTCTGAGCACAGAACCAGGAGTAACTCCTGAATGTTGACCCCAAATGTGACCCCCAAACAAACAAAAATAAAACAAAACAGGGGACGCTGGTGACAAAATCAGTCATCAAAAGAAAATGTGGGGGGAGGGTACAAAAATAGATGAAGTTTCCATTAATGATGAAGAAGGGAGGATGTCTGAGTTTTCCCCAGAAAGCAGATATGAGTTTGGGAATCTCTCTGCTTTGGAGCGCCAAAACATAGCACAAGACTGGGTGAACTCATAGCAGACACACCCCTTGCCTATTCTTTTCTCCTGGTCACTAGAGAAGTAACTAAATCTGTTGTGCTTCAAAGTGTATATACATCTTGCCGTAAGCATTTTTTCTATTATGCTTAGAAAAAAGATTCCAATGTGCCAGTTTGGGCGAGGGGTTATTTAAGTTTATTTTCAGTTTTGGACCACACCCGGTAATGTCCAGAGCTTACTCCTGGGTCTACATTCATGAATCACTCCTAGCTCAAGGAACCTTATAGGCTGCCAGGCTATCATTGGCCACGAGCAAGGCAAGCACCTACCTGCTATACTACCTCTCTCGCCCAAGTGCCACTTTTTTTTTTATTTGTAAAGAAATAAGCTACAGTCTCTGACCTAGAACAAACATAGCCTTTAGGGCAGAGAATGAGGGAGCCCATGCTATCCAAAAGGGTAGAAATGCTTATTTCTTATGGAAGCCGACACAGTGCCCATAACAAGCATTTATTTAACCAAGAACCAACCCAGCAGCCAACATCAGCAAAGTCAAAAGCAATGGAAGACACAAAAATATAAGAAATATCTCCTACTATGACAATGAGAGTTGAATATGATTACTCTGGACAAGAACTGGGAATTAAAAGGAGGTAAAGTGATATGCATGATATCCCTTCAGTAACAATATTGCAAACCACAATGTCTAAGAGGGAGAATAAAGTGAAAGAGAGAGAAAGAGAGAGAGAGAATAAAAATAGCTGCCTTATAGGTAGGCAGTGAAGAGGGCAGGAAGATAGTGGAAGGGAGACTGGGGGCATTGATGGTGGGAAATGAGCACTGGTGAGATGATCGGTGTCAGACATTGAAATTCAGTCTTGAACAACTTTATAACTATGTATCTCACATTAATTCAATTAAAATTTTATTTTAAAAATGTCTCCAAGATATGTGAGGCACTAGTTGCTTAGAAAGCAAACATAGGGAAAACATTGAGCCATAGAAGTGAAACCACTAGGGGTCGGGAGGTGGCGCTGGACGTAAGGTGCCTGCGCTAGCCTAGGACGGACCGCGGTTCGATCCCCCGGTTCCCCATATGATCCCCTGTGCCTGCCAGGAGCGACTTCTGAACGAATAGCCAGGAGTAACCCCTGAGCGTCACTGGGTGTGGCCCAAAAACAAAAACAAAAACAAAACAAAAAAAAAAGAAGTGAAACCACTAGTCACCATTTTGTAATGGAACAAAAATCACTTTCTCCTCAGTGATTCTCTGCAACTTTGTGGACAGTTGCCAGCACCAGGCACATAACACGTGGCAGCTCCCATCTTCATTGGTAACAGACCCTCTGCAGAGACCATGTGGGTCCTTGTTGATTAAAAAGATAAGCTATAAAGTATAAAGAGATCCACATGTTGGGTGAGGACTCCCCCACACAGCACCTCTAGCCCCTTTAGCCAGCAGGTCTGAAGATGCAGGGTAATAGCGGAGAAATAATTCACAAGCAGTTAGTTAAGATATTAATTGGAGTCAGTTTGCTTTATTCCTTATAGCTTTTTCTCTGCCATGTGTTTCTCTGCCTTGTGCTCATTTTTCCCCGAGCTCTCCCTATGCTACCTATCCCATGTGTCTTTCTCTAGAGCTCTCTTGCTGTCTATCTCTTGCCTCCCCCCCCCCCCCACCAGCTAGAGTTTTTTTTATTCTTTATTTAAAACAGCCTACCCCAACCCAGGTGTGGGCGGGTGTAATCGTCCAGGTGGGATTAATATCTCAGAAGAAAGTTTAGGTAAAAGGGCATTGGGGGATGGGTTCCTCACTCATTTCTTACCTATTGAATGGAATTGACTTATTATTCCATTCTGTGTAGAGTCAGAGCTTTTGCTGAGTATTAGGTGCCATAAGAAACATAAAGAGGGGCCCGGGAGATAGCATGGAGGTAAGGCGTTTGCCTTTCATGCAAAAGGTCATCGGTTCGAATCCTGGTGCCCCATATGGTCCCCCGTGCCTGCCAGGAGCAATTTCTGAGAATGGAGCCAGGAGTAACCCCTGAGCACTGCCGGGTGTGACCCAAAAACCAAAAAAAAAAAAAAAAAGAAACATAAAGAAAAAAATGCCACTTGGGCTCACCATGAGGTTTCCCAAAACGTGAAAGACTGGAGTGGAGAGCCCACCCTTGATGGACCACCATTTTATTGAGGATGGGCTGGTTTCTCAGCCATTTTTATAGAGCAGTGTCTGGGTGAGTAGCCGTGCAGATGCACACAGAAGTAAGTCCATGAGTGTGCAGACATTCAGTCACTGGAGGTCTAGCTCACAGTTTCATGGGATGTAGACTTCCTATAGCAGGTTACACAGGAGGAATTTTAGATGGCTCAGGGGTATATTCTGAAACCAGTAACTTGGGAAGATGAAAGGTGTCCTTTTCTGATTGTATTCTTCTCCCCTACCCTTCTCCTCCTTTTCCTTCTCTTCTTCTCTTCCTTTCCCTCTCTCATCTTTTATTCTCCTTCTGTTTTTAAATAACTGTTTTTTCCTTAAGTATCACTAACTCATAACTTGACAGTGGTTTTAGGTATCAGCATCTGTATGTGCAACATTATGCTCACCACCCAAAGTCATGCCCTTTGCCGTACAGTGAACCCCTTTTGTCTAATTCTCCGACTCTTTCTTCCACTTCCCCTTAGGTAACCACTGTTTTATTCTTAGTCTAAGAATTTATGTTTTGATGTGGACCATAGAATCCTTTATCTGCCACACATGAGTGAAGGCATACTGTGTTTACCATACTCCCTCTCCATGTAACATATCGTGGCCTCTAATGATGTTGTTGAAGACAGTAGGATTTCATCTTAGTTGGTAGATGAATAATATCCAGTGCTGTATATTGATCACCTCTTTTTTATCTAGTCATCTGAGTCCAGGCAGACTGGATGTTTATAACTCTGGTCTATAGTGAACTTTCTAACCTTCTATGAATTATTGAAATCCATTTTCCATCCTCTATTCCATATACTAGGCCTTGTCCTCCTCATCTGAGTAATTTAGTTCCCTGTTCACATGTGGATTGCTGGGGATATATAGCATGTATGTTTCTAGACCTTACTTCTCCAAGCATCTGTTTTGTGCCAACCTCTAAATTAAATGAGTATCTTATCCTCATCACAACCTTTGTTTTGTTGTTTTGATCCTCAAACAACCTTTGAGGTTGTTCCTAGTGTGATCTCTGCTCCCAGATTACAGAACAGACAATTTAGGCCACACAGGTAGTTTGTATTGGATTTGGGATTCAAGTCCAGAGACTCTGATCCTACAGACATTGTGTTGTTCAGGTTCAAGCTCTGCTGCCCACATTTGTCAAATGGAATTAGGACCTTCCTTAAATTTGAGTGTGGCCCTTGCTTCTCATTGGATTAAGACTCAGTGCATGTACAAGGAGGTTGTCTCTAGTACTTTTAGATCAATTTATTCTGCAATTCTTCTCCTTTGCATAGAAATAAACTCAGATGTTCTTCCAGTGTTTTTGAAAATCCTCCTTCCTTTGTCCCATTTTCCTCCTTGACTTACATGAAATTACCATACTTCAGAGCTACCTTCACTGCCTTAGCTCTGGTTCATTCCTAGTAAGTGTTAATTGCCTATGACAGACAGCCTTTGCCAAGGCAGGCTCTTGATGAATTGAATGGGTTCTATGTGAGAAAAGTTTGTACCAGTTTTATGACCCTGCTGTTTTTGGTGTTCATTGGCACAGTGCCTGACACAAAGTGGTATGCTCCCAAGTTTTTGCTGAATGCCATTTAATATTGTATCTCATTTCATCTCAACTTCTCCATTCAACCTCCTTTATCCCAGCCCCTTTTTCTTCTCATGCTTATGATGGATTTGTTCAATTCTTTGGAGCTGTTGTTCTCATTTTTTCCATCCCTTAAATATTCGTGTTCAAATTCTTCCCTTTTCCTTTTTCCCCCTTCTCACTTTTAGGACTCTACAATGGAGGATCAGATCTTTATTTAAATTGCATTGACTCCAGGATTCTCATATTACTGTCCTCATATTACTAAGTCTTTCCGTGGCTGACAGACTCATAACCATTGCTAAAATGGAAATCTCCAGTCAGATATCTTGTCGGCACTTAATGAATGGATCTTAACATCTTTCTCTTCCAAGACCTGTCCTTCCCATCCTCACTTTCAGCCCACTCCAAGAAGATACAATAAAAATTCAAATATTGTGACCATAGAAGCATCTTCTTGGTCAGTGATATCAACATGTCCCCTCCTTCAAGTCAAACCTGGGAATTATCTGCAACTTACCTGTTCATATATGGCTCCATCAATCACCAGTTCTTCTCACCTGTTGCTTTTACCACCAAGTCTGAAGAAAACTTTGTTGATTATAACAAGCATTTCTTGGTTTGCAAATAAACATTTAAATGTGCCATGTGGCTCTTAAGTCAGTGCATATTTTTATAACTGCACACAAATATATTATAGATAGCCATATTAAGAGTTCCCAGTCTCTCTACATTAAGACTTCCCAGCCCTACCCAGCTAACCTCACTTACCCATACCTGGATTTCCTCACTTGACAGATACATGTGAACATGGACATTCACTGCCTCTTGTTAACATCTCATTTCATGAAGGATCATTTCTGCTCATTCAACTCAGTTGTGTTTCACAAAGCAGCTGTTTGGTAAACCTGCATGGAGTGAATGGATAAATGTCCCAATGGACGAACAAGAATATCTCTGGTGATAGAATCGTTTTCAAGTATAGAGTAAGATACTGAACTTCAGTTTTCTTTTACATAAATTTTCTTTGGCCAAGGAAATATTTATTTAGGTGAGCTTTAACAATTTGCCAAAGAAGTCTTGGTCAAGTTAATTCTACCCAAAATAAAAATCAGTCAGTAGAAGTATATAGGTAAACACAAAAGGAAAGGCATGTCCAGCTAACTCTACCCTCTCATTCCTGAGAACAGGCAAGCAGCTCTCTTTGTCAGGAGAGAGATCACAAAAGGGAGAGGCAAGACTTGACCTCAATGAAAAAGAGGAGGAGGGGAAGGAAGAGGAAATAGAAATAGAACAGATACAAAATGGGGGAAAGCAGCACCCTAGAAGCAGAAGAGAGAGAGGAAGAAAAGGAGATGGGAGGGAGGAAGGAAGAACTGTAAGAAGGAAGAGGATGGGAATATCAGGAACAGGAGCAGAGAAACAATGCTGTGTTAAGTATAATGGCCTTAGCCTGCTCAAGGCACAGCCCAGTTGTCTATTTGATTTGTGATCATTCAACATGCCTCTAAAATGGCTCTGGGATGTATCAGTCATGTTTTAATAACGTGCTCTTGTCTTTGAACTGGACTTTGTGTCTTGATATATAGATAGGCAGATGTGTTGCCAAAATGGGGTTGAGAATCACAACCAGTGCCAGGCAGCCCTCCAGACAGGAAAGGTATCATTTTCATTTCAGAGAGTAGACAGATGAACGCAGAAGTTGTAGCATGTGTAGCAATCGCCAAAGGACAGATCTCCTTTATTGCCTGGTTCTGACTTCTTCCAAATGCCTTCTTTTTTTGGCCATACTACTTAAATGTGGGCTTTGGAAATGTTGCTCAGATATGATCAAAATGAGCATGTACTCCTTATTATGTCCTTTCATTATGCATCTAAATTAGTAGTATAAAATTGCCAAAATTGCAAGTTCATTGATTTGAATTGGTGAAAAATTATTTGGTCACTTTTTTCTGTGGTGTTTGTTATGCTGCTATACTTTATAGCCACTAAATACACATTAGATGATACCAGGAATGTGCACTGATTCCAATGTATTTCTTCTTTATCTTACTGCTTGTATGAGAATAGAAATGATCAGAGGTATTGGGAACAACACTTTGCAGTTTACAGATAACTGTCAGCAATCTTATTTTATCAGTGATTCATACTATATAGAGCAAAGGAGTTAAAAGTCTGGCTTTGGATAGGAGTGATAATACAGTGAATCCTGAGTTTGGTCCCTAATACCCAATATGGTATGAAATAAACCCTGATGCATGTGGTTCCCAAAGTGATAAATAAATAAATAAATAAATAAATAAATAAATAAATAAATAAATAAATAAAAGGTCTATATTTGAAGCCTGCCATTTCATTTCCAAGCTGTTTGCCTAGAGTATTTTATTCCATTAGGAGAAAAAGACAATGAGCAGTTGGGAAGGTCTGATGAGCTATTATGTGTGAATTTTTCTTTTGATTTGGTTTGTTTTGTTTTGCGGCCACATGCAGTGATTCTCAAGGGTTACTCCTGGCTCTGCACTCAGAAATTGCTCCTGGAAGAAATTCTCCTGGGACCAAAAAGAAAGACCGTGAGATTGGACAACCAACAGGCCTAGAGCCTGGAGTTAGTCTTATGACAGTATGCTTTATGGGTGGAAACACACTGTATTTCTTAGGCCAAGAAAATGTCCTTTCTAATTTCCCCAATGTTCACTGTGCCTATGCAAAAAAAAAAAAAAAATCTTGCCATACCTGTCCTCCCCTTTAATTTATATCTTCTAGCTAGAGGTTCTCGCCTTTTTCATAGAACCTAAGTAGAATTTGAATCATTTTGTTTGGCCTCGTATTTCTATATCTTTCTACAAATTGAGAAAAATTTATCTTTTGTTTTTGGTTCACGACCGGCAACACGCAGGTTACTCCTGGCTCTGTGCTCAGAAATCATTCCTGGAAGGCTCGAGGGACCATATAGGATGCCAGGAACCGAATCCAGGTCTGTTCCGGGTCAGCTGTGTGCAAGGCAAATGACCTACAACTGTGCTATCGGGAGTGGTTGTGAACCAGGGGCCAAGTGATCTTAGGAACACTGAGTAAAAAAAAAAAGGTCCAGATCTAAATACCCAAGCAAAAGTCAACAACAATAGAAACAAGGGACCAAACTATAATAAGCTAAACACAAAATGGACCTGTTACACTAGTAGTCCAAGGGACAAACATGGAGGTATGGGATGCATACTGGAAACTATGATGGAGGGAGATGGTGATGGGAATGGCCCTAATTCACTGACACTATATGCCTGAAATACAACTATGAAAAATTCACAATGGTCTCAATAAAATTAATTTAAAAAAAACTGCATTTAAATTCTTTAACGAGGATCCATTGGAGGGCAAGCCTGGTGCCAGCAGCCGCGGTAATTCCAGCTCCAATAGCGTATATTAAAGTTGCTGCAGTTAAAAAGCTTGTAGTTGGATCTTGGGAGCGGGCGGGTGGTCCTATGTCCCCGCCCCTTGCCTCTCGGCGCCCCCTTGATGCTCTTAGCTGAGTGTCCCGCGGGGCCCGAAGCGTTTACTTTGAAAAAATTAGAGCGTTCAAAGCAGGCCCGAATAGGCCTGGATACCGCAGCTAGGAATAATGGAATAGGACCGTGGCTCTATTTAGTTGGTTTTTAGAACTGAGGCCATGATTAAGGACAGCCGGGGGCAAAACAAAACAAAACAAAACAAAACAAAACAAACAAAAAAAACAAAAACAAAAAAACAAAATCAAAAAACCTACAGGAAAAAATTTAAAAATTAAAAAAAGAAAGAAATGGAGCTGGTGAGGTGGCGCTAGAGGTAAGGTGTCTGCCTTGCAAGTGCTAGCCAAGGAAGGACCGCGGTTCGATTCCCCAGCATCCCATATGGTCCCCCCCAAGCCAGGGGCAATTTCTGAGTGCATAGCCAGGAGTAACCCCTGAGCATCAAATGGGTGTGGCCCAAATGCCCCCCCCCCAAAAAAAAAAAGAAAGAAAGAAATTGCTTCTGGCAGGCTCAGGGAATTATATGGGATGCCAGGGATTGAACCTGGGTCAGCAACATGAAAGGCAAATCTTCGACCTACTATGCTATTGCTTCAGCCCCTATGTGAGAAGTTCTCAGGGCATGCTTGGCTGTCACTGTTTTTATC
>PVKC010000378.1:0-42045 GCA_004027635.1 Crocidura indochinensis | reverse complement strand
GTCTCGGGGTGCTATGATATGTTCAATGAAGTATAACCAGTTTATTGAAAAGCTTCAATCGACAATTAGATTTTCTCACTATTCCCATTTCTGACTACTCTCCCATGCCTTCCTTTTAGTTTACATCATTAATAAATCCTGCAAATTGTGTAGGTATCTTTAAAGAAAGATTTCATCTGCAGGTATTACAGTTCAATTTGCATCTACTCTCAGAATTTCAGTCTGGTATCTAGTTAAATCTTCCCCCTACCCTCTGCCTGAATTCAACTTACTCATAGAAACCTGCAAGAACTTATCTCTGTTTCTTCATTCTTGTTGTTATTCCTATTTCACTGAAGCCCTCAAAAATTCTTATTTCTCCTGAACGGAAGGAACATCAAGAAACTCAGGGAAAAGAATCAGGAGTATAGTGTGCCTAGAGATTTTTCTCTGTGATGGTCCTTCTGATGGCAGAACTCGGGTGCAGGCAGTGTGTCCTGAGAGAACATCTTAGAGACCATTTAGGAAAGCTTTCTGGAGGCAGACCACACACCACAGTCTCTTGATGACCCTTAGTCCTTTCAGCTAACTGGGTCTTACTTCTCCTTAGCTGCCATATTGTTTTTTGTATTGTATCAGGGCTACACCTACCAGCATTCAGAAACCACTTTTCTGACTCAGTGTGCAAGGGCTCATGAAGGGCCTCTCAGATCCTTGACCTCTCTGATCCTCAGCTTGAATTTTGGAAACTAATTCCTAAACTGTCATCACATCCTAATGGGAAAAGCCATTGAAGAGTTATTTTTCTCAAGGAAACTATAACTTTTGTTGCTTTCCATGGAAAAAGTGCAAGATCTTACCAGACAAACTGAGCTTTGCATGTGTTGCTCCAAGCAACTTACTGTAATTTTCTAGGTCATTCAAAGGCTCTTTCCTATGACCTCTGAGAGTATCTATGCTACTTCCTAAAAACCAGCCTCTGAAGGATTTTTCCTTGGCAGGAGAGGCTGGTGTTGGTGGTAGGACTTGGGGAAGCTAAATGGACCTCTGCTGCCCACTTCTTAGAAATATTCACTTATCAACCTTTTCCTGAGTCCATTTCCCACTCCTAGGCTCCTATTCCATGTCAACCAAAGATAGGGAATATATTCCAGGTGGAGAATAAGCATATTTTGCACAAAGTCTTAGGCCCTTCTTTAGAACATAGAAACAAAATGCAAGCCACACATCTAATTTTCAATTTTCCACTAATTACATGGATTATATAAAAAGAGAAAAGAAATTGATTTCAAAAGTGTCTTTTTATGAACTCCAAGAATTTCACAATATTGTTTCATCAACTTGGAATCAATATAAGAATTACTAATGAAATAGTTTATGAATTACTAAATTTCTGGCAGCTGGTGGATACCTTATACTGACACATGTCTGAGTACAAGTGCTCCATACAATATCAAGTGCCCACCAACCACAGGTAGGTTGTGGCTGGTATAGTGTTTCTGAAAAATGGAGGGAAAGTGGTCATTCTCTACTCTTCTCAATGCCACATGATTGGCTGGGATTCTTCAGAGCATCCCAATTAGGTCACAGATAACCAGATTTCTAGTGGATTTTGTAACATCCAGGTCATCTTTTAAAATTTCATAATGCCATTCAAAGAGAAATGACTATACTTAGTTACAGAAAGCTCAGTAGTTGAAAGAGTATCTTAGGGTGAGGATATCCAGGTAAGAGATATTTATGTGAGTAGTTTGTGGCTCTGGAATCACTCTCAAATGCCTCATCCCTAAAGTGTAAGGGTACACCCTAATGCAGGTACTGAAGATATCCCACACAGATACCTCACAATTACTTGCTCAGAACAGAATAATAAGTTGAAACAGTGGACCCTCCGCTTCTAAAGAGAAGCCTACCATGAGGCTGACACCACATGAAAAGTAGGAAAACTTGTCTTTCACTGGCCAGTATTTGCATGGGTCAAAGCACTGACAAAAGAGGGATGGAGCATGTCTTTGGTTTCAATTGTTAAAAAGCACTGAGAATCATTTTTCACAGTATTATTCATGAGAAGGCATCTGAGGCCTGAGATCCTCATCTTCTATTTTAGTATAGATTAGGCCACATTGCCCCAGGATTGCTTAAAATTTTAAAGACTGTAAAGTATGCATCTCCCTAAGAACATTAAGTTCTAGTTATTAAAGGAGCATATCACACTGCAGAAAAGAATAGGCAAAAAGAAAACCTAAATACCACAACCTAGAAAGACCCCTATGAATAGTGGGGACACTTCTTTGGCTTTCCCTTTAAATGGATAACTAGGGGTCCATGTGTAGACAATGGTGTTGTGGATGGTATAGAGAGTAGACTAAGACATTCTCTGAAATTTAGTCTTTTATAGTGAACTTTTTCTTGGCCATTGATAATCTTCAAAAGAACCATTTAATAGCCTTCCTATTCCATTGCACTTTGACTGGTTTATTAAGTTCCTTTCTGGGATTTGAAGTGCTGTAGACTCTGAAAAGGATGGAGGAAAGGACAGACTGAGGCAGATGAAGGCCCAATTAACATTTCCCTCTTATTCACTGTGTGACCTTGAAATTTTCTTGTGTCAATTGCCAAGTCTTTGAAATGAGAGAAGCAGCTTCACATGTACAGCCATTGGACACATCCTCTGCGAATTGCTCAACACATGGCCTGTGCATTTGTTGTACAGACAAAAAATATTGATTGTGTTTAAACCCATCTTCCTCCAGACTTTTAAAAGCCTTTGTGCATTTCTGAGGTGCCTCCAACATCTTTCTGGAAAGCACAAATCCCGCCAAGGTGCCTCACACTTACAAAATCTTAATGTGTATTGCTTTGGGGGGCTTCTGGAGGCTCATTCTTGCTGACCTCCCATTTCTGAATCCTGTGTTCAGAGCAATTTCCAAGACATTTGATGCAGGGGAGAAATAGTCTAGCTTGCCACTCTCAGGAGTAAGACCCCCTGGGGAACAGAAAGTCCCCAAATCCACACTAAGTAAGCCATCCCAGGTGTGTATCTTTGTGGTTGAATCTCTTACCTTCCATCACAGACTTCTGCAGTGTCTGATGGTGGCTTACCATTGAAGCTGCAGGGAATTAAAGATTCATGTGTGTGTGTGTGTGTGTGTGTGTGTGTGTGTGTGTGTGTGTGTAGTTTGGTTTGGCCATTCTGGGTTTTTCCCTGTCCTCTTTCCAGGCAGTTCCTTTCTCTGCTGACCTAGCTTTCATCAGGCAGTATATATAAATTTGGTAATTTGTCTGCAATTGTTTTGACAATGGATGTGATTTGTATGTGGCAGAAATGCATAATACCCCTATTTATGGTAGCTCTCTAATCCAGAGTAGGATTGAGAAGTAGGAAGCTTCCAGTCCTCTCTTCTGACCCAGAAACTTCTTGTTTCCACAGCAACTACAATGATCTCTTCCTGACTTGGAAAATGGGGGACATACAGAAAGATTGGTTGGGTTTGTCACCTGTGGGATATCATGTGTGCTCCCTGAAAGTTGTGGTAAGAAGCCCTTGTGGCGTGACATGAAATCTGGACTCATTCAAGTGGTCTGTTAGTGTATGATCAACAGCTATGTTGAATTGTTTAAGTGGTGGTTTCTGCTGGGTTAGAATGTAAAACCAGCAGTGAGAGAAATTGTCTTTGTGACAGTGGTGTTTGAATCACCGAAGTGGTTTGTATTGTGCCACTGTCTCCCACCCAGCTTTCTTCCATGTACTCTTAGTTTTCATTGTTGTTACGGGTGGGATGGTAATCTCATTTAGCAAATATGACTGAGCACTGGATCATGTCAGGCATCGAGCTGGGAACTGAAGATAGGAAGAAGCAAGATGTGACTGAGCCCTGTACAAGCTTATGTTTTCTGGAGGGAAAGAAATAAATCATTTTCAGGAAGTGCAGGGCAAGTATGAGAAGATTAATACCAATGAAGGGCTACTTCAGCCCCAAGCAATGGTCACCAGGAGAGCCTGAGTTCCTGGAAGGCACCTAGACTCTGACTTGTAGGAAAGGCTATAAGAATGGTGAGAAGTTTGCCAGCCAGATGTGTAGAGAGCCATGTTGACAGAGAGCACAGCATCCCCTAGATAGGAAGAAGTCAGGGACCGGAAGTGTGTTATGCCTAGAGCAAGTTGGGGCTACAGGGCTGAGCAAAGGGCACTTCTGAAGACCTTTGAAGGATCAACAGCACTTTCTTATGAAAACATAAGAATTATGTTCTTTCCACATGAGATTTAATATTTGAATACCACATTACTTTGTTGACCAACTTGCTTTTTTTTGTGTGTGTGTGGTTTTTGGGTCACACCCGGCAGTGCTCAGGGGTTACTCCTGGCTCCATGCTCAGAAATTGCTCCTGGCAGGCACGGGGGACCAAATGGGGTACCAGGATTCAAACCAATGACCTTTTGTATGAAAGGCAAACGCCTTACCTCCATGCTATCTCCCGCCCCCGACCAACTTGCTTTTTAGAAGAAAGCTCTAGGCTAAAACCCCATTAGCAACCTCTGTTTTTCTATTTAAATGAGTGAGATCCCTGCAGCCCCCTAACTCCACTCTCGACACCCATCTTCTATCTATCTCTCTGCAGCACTCACTGTGAGAGGGAGCCTGGTCTTCAAGTAGTCTCTATGGATGCCCACCACTTATTGGCATGTCTGGCAGTTAGGGGCCTTGAAGGAGAAACATTATCCATGTCCTAAAGAATGCATGCCTCAATGTTAATAAAGAGCCAAACAGAGCATCTCAACTTAAGTCCCCAAGAAGTCACAAGAACAGAGTTTGGAAGCCTTCTCCTTCAGAAAGTCAAGTTCTTAATGATGGTCTGACCCTAATAATGCTACTTGTTCCTCAGGTGGTCATGTATAGCTATAGAAGGAATGTGCACATAGGAAAGAGAATTGCCTTACCCAAGTGACTTCCATTTCTCCATTCTCTGATAGCACTCTAGGCTAGACTCAAGAATGGTTCTGTGATATTGACACAAATTGGATGATGTAAGCCTCTTACTAACCTTGCAAGTAAGTACTATTACACTCCCCACATTCCGAAAGATGAATTGGCTTACCTGCACTCACCCTGTCTGTGTTAGGCCTTCTGACAGAAGTCATGCTTCCATCTGCATCTGTTGAGTCTCTATGGTTAACACCCCCCCCCCAAATGCTGACCATGCAGTGACTAGGTCCTGGAATATCCCTTCTCCTCCTGATAATATGTCCCGAATGAAACCCTGGAAAACTTGTTCATCAAAGAATCTGTCATTTTTTTAATTTTTACTTCAGTTAGACACCATGGTTTACAAAGTCATTCATAATATAGTTGCTTCTGGCATTCATTGTTCTAACACCAATTCCACCACCAATGTAACATTCCCTCCACATTATTCCCAGTTTTGCCACATATGTCCCCAGTCTGCTCCTACCTCCTTCGCAGGCACAAATTAATTTATTTGTATTGCTTGTTGCAATTAAATGGCTAATGCAATCATCAAAAATACTTCAATAAAAAGTTTTGTGAAAATTGTTATGCAGTGAGGTCTTTTTTTGGTCACACCCAGTGGTGCTTGTAGAATTACAGTCCTTAGGATGGGCTTGGATAGTGGTGGATGGTGATGGAGGGACCTTTCTCTGCCACCCCAGGCCATGTGGCTCTGCAGCCCCCTTTAACCATTGAGTATCTGGGTCCAGGAGAGCAGCGGGTATAGAACTCACTGTCAGGAAGGCAGGCTTCCAGAGAGATAACATCTTTATTGGCCCTGGCCAATGTGTGTGGCCTATATCATAACCATTTAAGCACATGCCATTCTTAGCTTGCCATGAGTCTTAACTTCTTTCAGCCTTGTTTCCTCTGACCTCCATCCAGGCAAAATCCTTAATTCCCTTTTGCCCCTTAGGCAAAACCTTTTATAACCTTCCAAGACCCCTCCCAGAAATGGGAGGTCTAACAGGTAAAGTTACACATAGCAAGACCCCTCCCAGGAATGGGTCTTGCAGGTAAGATCAAGTTACACAGGAAGGATGGCGGGATGGGTTGCAGTGCTCAGGAGTTACTCCTGGCTCTGCACTCAGAAGTCCTCCTGGTAAGCTCGAGGGACCATCTAGGGATGCCGGAATTCGAACAGGGGTCTGTCCTGTGTTGGCCGTGTGCAAGGCAAACACCTTACCTCTTTGCTATTGCTCCGGCCCCAAACACTGGGTTCTTTAAGCATGGAGTTTGCTAAGGTATTTGTTGCTAGTTGAGCTTGCTTTATTGTTGTTTTTGTTTATTGAGATTACTTGGTTTCTGTGGTACTTTCTCATCTAATTTGGTGTGTCCCTTCTGGGGTGTCAGTAACTAAGGAATTTTAAGGTATCATCATATGTGTCTACGTGTTCCAGAAATACTAGAATATGTTAGAATCAGGTCTATGAGGCTAAATGGTGTTGGCTGTGGGATGTAGGTATGGCTGGTGGGGTTTCTGGAAGTATGGGGGCAACAGAAAAAAAATACCTATTCCATTCTGAGAAGACCCCGGAGTTTTCAGCCCCCAAAACAGTGCACTTGGACTTTTTGTTGGCTAGGTTGTCCTTGCAGATATTAATCATGAAGCAGTGAAATTGGCCCATTGACATGATTGAGTGTAGATGCAGGAGTTGGGGCTTCAGTAGGGCAAAACTTGGCCCATCCCCTCCAGAGGGCACCCAAGAATTTTCAGACCAAAGACCAAAGGCCAGTATTTTTGTGGCTTGGTCTTTTGAGACTAGTCGTGAGTCTGTGGAGCAGGGATAATGAGCTTAGATGATGGTGGCTGTGGGATATGGGTGACTCTCTTCTTTCCTAGATTGACACAGCCCCCCAAGGCAAAACAGACAGGTGGAAATTGAGTCTTCAGCATCTTGCTCAATCTGCCTCTTTTATGACCTTGAACTCCCAAGAACTGATTGATTCAAGAGTGAATGTTCAGCTTCCATGGCAGTTAACACTTCCCTGCCCTTATCCCTTATCTTATTCATCCCTGTTCTGCAGAAGGATACTGCAGGTTAGCCCCCACTAGAGGTATTCACGTTGCTGCTGGAGAGAGAAACAGTGGTCTTGATGAACACTTCGTACCCTTAACACCAGAGCCATCATTACAGAGTCCTCACTGTTTCCAAGACTTTACCATCACTAAGGACTAAGTCAAACACACCCAAATGTTTTAATGAGAAAAATAAATTCTAAACATCATCAATTTTTAAAAGCAGGGTCTCTAAAGGGCATATAAAGTCTATTCAAAGCCATATACATCTTCCTTCTGTAAGTGTTGTTTATTTAAATGCAGATCTCCTGGTGCCCTGTGTTGAGTTGCAAGCCATACCTTTCTATTTAAATGTTAATAGGAATGTAGGCTTCAAAATAAAAATTTTTTTCCATAGGAGACCTGCTTGATTTAAATGGCTTCCTTTGCCTTTTGCTTCTCTACCTTCTTTTGTCAGCCCCCTTTACCCACTGCTTTTCACTGCACAGAACTACATTCTTTTTCTAAAAGAGTGTAGAATGCACTTTTCATATTGGGAAAAGTAGAATGTTAAATGTACAGGTCACAGACTGTCAATAATGGACTCAAGCCCGGTGCAGGCCATGGAGGTTTTTCTTTATCACCCTCTTTGCCAGTAGAATCCAACAGCATTCAGGTTCTTTCCCAGGGATATTCTTAGGCTGACTTTGCATAATGTTTGTCTAGAATCTCAGGTTTTCATCCTCCCTCTTTTTTTTTTTTTGTAGAAAAAGACAGGAAGAGATGGGGACAGAAGTATAGACTCTGTCCATTAGTACTAAGTTTGGCTATGGGCAGAGTGAGTAAAAACGTTCTTTCTGGGACCTGGGGAGGTGACTTAAAGTTTATTGTACAATAAAGCAAGGGATACTATAAAATCACCCCATGTGCCTTTTTTTTTTTTTTTTTTTTTGGTTTTTGGTTTTGAGGCTACACCCAGTGACGCTCAGGGGTTACTCCTGGCTACGTGCTTGAAATCGCTCCTGGTTTGGGGGACCATATGGGATGCCGGGAGATCAAACCACAGTCTGTCCTAGGTTAGCTCTTGCAAGGCAGATGCCCTACTGGTTGCACCACACTCCTGCCCCCCATGTGCCATATTTACAACCCTGGTGAATGAGTCTGAATCAGGATTGTGCATGAAATAATCTAGACCAGGATGAGGGTAAAACATGTGTAGTCTGGCCATCTTCTATCTTGTATCCAACTTAAGCTGCCTGCCAGAACTGTTTTTATTGAGCCCAGAGACTACCCCCAGGTGGGAGAGTAAGGGCAGATAGCTCAGGCTATCCTGAGCCTGTTCTGCCGGGATCTACATATAAGACAGTCTTTGTTTTGGGTGATACCAAGTTGCAAACAAACAGATACAAAGTAAACTGGACTGATCTTTGGTTTGGGTAAAACAAGATATAATCTAATAGAATACTTGTGTGGGTACACAGATCCCACCCCAAATGCCCTCCACAGAGACTGGGGACCTGTTCGCCTTCTCATGAAGTGCTGATGTTCTTTGACTACCCTCCTTGGAAAGTGGAGAATGTGTCCTGATGCTGCTCTGTCAGATCCCCAAACTCAGATCTCTAAACAGGGCCTGGACGAACAGCATTGCACCTCCTTGGAGCCCCACCAGCTGGTGGCCTAGGCTCTCTGGAGGCTCTTTCACACAAATGGAGAAGGGAGGGAAAAGTGTTGGGCTTGAGAAAGTGCCTGTGACTGGGTGCTGCTAGGTAAGAGGGAAGCCCGGCAGCTGCTGGGGTAGAGTAGAAGATAACTACTGGGAGAAGTGGTGAGCTGAGGTGGCCAGATTCAGAACAAGATCCTTGTGGAGCTGACTGGCAGGAGACAATGCCTCTGGCTAAAGGTCCTCCACCCAGCAGCCTTGATGCTCTTGCAAAAACTGAAGATGCCCTCCCCTAAACCAGAAAGCTCCATGTGCAAACTCTTATTCCAGTTGTGCCCCTGAAGGGCATAACCCCACTTGCCCCACATCCTCTGACCCACTTCTTGTCTTCTTGCTCCCAACAGACCTGCGAAGGATGACGGCAGGCTTCATGGGCATGGCGGTGGCCATCATCCTCTTTGGCTGGCTCATCGGCGTGCTGGGCTGCTGCTGGGACCGAGGCCTTATGCAGTATGTGGCGGGGCTGCTCTTCCTCATGGGAGGTAAGGCTGGTCAGACTTCCCTGTCCTGGTTATGGGACCAAGACATGCGAGAGTTCCAGCAGGTAGAAGGCAGAGACATGAATGGAGCTAGGACTGCAAGGTCTGTTCCTCCATTGTTCAGGAGTTTACTTCTCCAAGGTGCTCTTCACTGTGTTTGCTCTGGACATGAAGCTGAGAAGACATGGTACCATTGGTCTGGCTGTCCAGTGTGTGGGTTGTCATGACCATGGAGAGGGGGAATGGTTGTCATGACTATGGGCATTGTCAGGACACAGGACCAGAGAGCACTCTCCTTTCTGGAGAAGACTTAGTCACTGCTCACACACACACTAGATTTTGAAGTAAGAGAGGCAGGTAGTTTCTGTAAAAGTTTCTCCCTCCAAAGTCTATCTTCAAACTGGCAGTTTCTTTATAAAGCTCAGCATTCATGCACCATCAAAGACAGACCATCAACTAAGAGAAATGAAAAGAAGTATTTGCATGGAAATTTGTACATTTGTGTCAGCACAAGTTTTTTTGTTTTCTGTTTTTTTTTCACAATCAGTCCATAAAGAAGCAACTCAGAAACTTTTCAACTGGTGAAGAGAAAAATAAGCTTGAACGTAACTATGCTGTGGAATATTAGCCTTTAGCAAGAACGTTCAGTGTGGAAGCCACACACAACACACAGTGCTCAAGGCTTACTCCTGACTCTTTGCTCCAAGATTACTCCTGGCTGTGTTCAGGGGAGCATATGCATTACAGAGACATACTGAGGTATGCCACATACAAGGCAAAAGGTTTCATTCTTGTACTATTCCTTTAACTCTAAAAAGAACTATCAGAAAATAATCAACAATACAACCCCCATGAATGAACTGCAAACCAAGCAGACTAAGTGAAAGAACCAACACTTCAGAATTAATGGAGAATACAATTCCTAAACAGAACAGCCTAGAAAAGAAGAAATTACGGGAATAGAAAACACAGCTAACTTGGGGGCAATCCCAGGCAACACATATGGTTCCTTGAGCCCTGCCAGGAGTGATCTCTGAGCACAGAGTCAGGAATAAGGCCTGGGCACTGCCAGGGTCCTAGTTGGAACAAATTCATCCCCTCCCTCTTGGAGCTTTGCACCCTGTTCCCTGGCTGGATTATTCAGAGAGTCTGTGAGGTAACAACTAGCCAGACCCCAATAGAAGAAGCCAAGGGACAAAGCCATCAAGAATTGACCCTGTGGGTGACAGTCTTGAAGGAAACAAGAAGCTCTCTAGGGGTGACTGGAACTCTTCTCCTACTGCCCAGAACCTTGAATAGAGGTCCATACTTTGAGCACCTACTGTGTACACAAATTGTAAGAGTTTGGTTTGGTCAAGAATGAGGGAGGGTGGAGACTCATTAGAGAGAGCAGCTAAGATGCTGGAATAATGTCAGAAGGCATTAAAGTAGAGTGCCCACCTGTCCCAGAACTTCCCAGCCCCTGCCCCTCTGACCTCTGTCCTTTGGACCCTTGACCTCCAACCTCTGCCCTCCCTGGCTCCTGACCTCTCAGACTTGTCTGGAGCTGCTCTGGAGAAGAGCTTAAAGAATCTCCACTTACTGGCACAACCTCAGTGAGACTGACTACCTGACTATATATGAACTCCAGCCTCAATGTCATAATGATGAAAACAGGAACTCTGTTTTCACTAGGCTGGGACTTCAGGAATCATTAACCAGCAGAGGGATCTGTTGGAAGTGGAAGGGGGTTTCCAAACTACCTATGAGATACCTCCTTGGAGGCAGGAGCAAAAGCAACAGCTGTTGCTGAGGAGCTTACCAGTCTTGCACGTGGCCAGTAGGTAGACAAGAAGTGATCCAAAAGGTCAACACAGAGTCCAGAGTGGTACTATGGGGCTGCAATTGATTTCAGGGAAATGTCTGTGGTCGAGTTGAAAAGGAAGGATTACATGCACGCTTTCTTTTCAGGGCTGATGTGGGGTTTATGGTTCATCTTGGGCACCCCTTTCTCCATCTGTAGCTGTTTCCATTTAGGGAGAGAAGCCCATACTTTGTGAGTGTATTTAATTAACACTTGGCCCCAAAGAGGCAGTTACTGAAGTAGGACAGCTGAGTAGGACTGTGGGGAGGAGGAGGCAAGGGGCCCTGGGCCAGGATCCAGTTTCACCCCCTTGGCAGGACCTCTAGGAAAGAGTGCAGTCCAGACTCTGTCCACCCTGCTTGGCGCCAGAGACAAGTCTTGATGACTCATCAATGGTATCAGCCATGCAGAGACAGAGGAACAGGAGGAGCATGGACTGTGCCTACCACTCATAATTCACCAGCCATTCATTGACTGGGACACTCAGAGCTATCTCCAAGCAGCTCGTGCCACACACAATCCTGCACACTTGGGTACCAGTCAGTATTGCCTGCTGCCCAACTCTGGGGTGAGACTGGAGTCTCCTGTCCATGCACACTGACCACATCTTTCTGTTCATCCTCCATAGAAAGCAGAACTCAAAACTATAGATGAAGTTGGTCACTCATTCACTCTCCAGGCACCAGAGTCTTCCAGAAGCACTGGCAAAATATACTTCCTTACCCTCACCTCAATGCTATCATCTCTCAGGCTTGTTGTCATAGAAACACTTGCTGGGGCTGGAGCAATAGTATAGTGGGTAGCACTGACTTGCTGCAGCCAACCTGGTTGGCTAACCCAGGTTCCATCCCTGGCATTCCATATAGTCCCCTGAGCTTTGCCTGAAACTATTCCTTAATATGGAGTCAGGAGTAACTCCTGAGCATCACCAGGTGTGGCCAAATAAATTAAACCAAAATAATGCTTACTTGCCAGAAACTCACGTGTCTCCTTCTGGTCCCTACATGTCCAGATCAAAGCCTAGTAGGTTAGAGGTTTAGGGAGAATCCACTCCTGGGCTCCCAAAGGCACCTCTGTGCTTTGTCCTCTGGAAGAAGGACCATTTGCTCACAGAGACCTTGTTCTGTCTTCAGGATGCCACACTCAAGATCTAAGCACCCCCGAACTCCTCTCATAATCCCACGGACTTGGATCCTCAGGTTCCAAAACAGGAAGTGGGGTGGGGCTACCCAGACCTTCAGCCCAAACAGACCCTCTGCCATGTGACTCATTCTCCTTTCTCTTTCCTGCCCTCAGATCTCTGAAACTGCCATCATGAAGCACAGTTTTTGACGTTTAAGCCAACTCTTAAGGAACGTAGGGTCACTTCTTAGATTCCTTATTTAAGCCCTCCACTCTGCATTTTCATTTAATTTTTAAAAATTACTTTATTTAGGGGCCCAGGAGATAGCATGAAGGTAAGACGTTTGCCTTTCATGCAAAAGGTCATCGGTTCGAATCCCGGTGCCCCATATGGTCCCCCGTGCCTACCAGGAGCAATTTCTGAGCATGGAGCCAGGAGTAACCCCTGAGCGCTGCTGGGTGTGACCCCCCCCCAAAAAAAAAGAAAAGAAAAAAATTACTTTATTTAAACACATGGTTACAAGGTTGTTCATAATAATAATTTTTCTTTTCTCACAATTACAAAGTTGTTCATGATGGACTTTTCAGTCATACAATGTACAACGCCTTTCATCAGTGCATATTTCCCACCATTTTCTCTCTCCAGTGTTTTCTCTGCCTTTGGAAATTGTGGTAGATAGGGAGACATGGTGGGTTTTTTTGTTTGTTTGTTTTTTGTTTGTTTGTTTGTTTTTTGCACCCACCCTTTTTCTGCTTTTATTTTGTAGGAAGTTAAAGGAAGTAACTTTGAACAGATCAGAATCCAGCACAACCTAACTGGTGTTTTCTCTGAGTCTCACAAAAACCTCAGTCAAGGTGGGGTCCAGGGTCTCACCCCCAGTCACAGTATTAAGGATGGAATTCCTTTTGCTGCAGAGGTAGCTGTCATGCAGTTTTTCTCTATCTGTTCTGGCCCAAGACAGGAGAGCATCTGGCCTGCAGATTTTGGATGTGCTGGGGGCTCCCAAGCTCTAAGGCTGCAGTATTGCTCAGGCCCTGGGTTGCTGGGGTTTCCCTGGGATACCTTGGTGGTTCTAGGGGCCTGCAATGATGAATGCAATAATGCTCAGGAGACCATGTAGTACCAGGAATTGAACCTGAGCCAGGTACATGCTAAGCATATACCCTACAGCACTGAACTATCTCCCAGCCCTGATCTTCAGATATTAAAACACCAATAGCAGTTTCAAATTTGCAGAAAAAGTGAGCAGATAGTGAAGTTTCTGCATTTCCCTCTGTCTCTACACTTCATTTCTCCTATAGTTAGCATCTTGAATGGTTACTATGCATTGGTTTCACCCAATAAAACAATACTGGTGTTCACTGAAGTGCATCATTAACTGTCACTTCCTTCTCCCTGGCATCCTTTGCCTGCTCTGTGAACCCCCCAGAACACCACATCAAACTTACTGATTCTACTTCTTTAGACTGACCTGGCAGTGGGAGCTCAGCACTGTTCACCGTGCTGCTCAAGTGCAGGGTAAGGCTCCTCTGCTGGCATGTGTCTGATGCTTTTCTCGTGATTGGAATGTGTGATGGACTTTAGGGAGAAAATGCACGGAGGTCAAGTGCCATTTCCATCACCTCCTATTTAAAGTTCATCCCATCAGCGTGATTTATGACGACATTGACCTTGATCTCCTGGCTCAGGCAGTGCTCTCAGCTTTCTCCTTGTGAACTGATTCCCCTCTTTCCCAGACTGCACCCTTGGGAAGAAATCAGCAGTACCTCCCACCACTTCTATGGGTGGTGAGTGGGGTCTCTTCTGGATAACAGTGCAGTGCCGCATGTCAATGGGGACTTTACATAGGAGTGATTTCTTTTCTCTTTATGAATGTTTTTGGTCCTTTGTTGGTATTGCTGTACATGCATGAATATATGCCTCACATTTGGGCCTATGATGTAGCTGTGTTGTGTTTCTTAGAATTTCTTGCAGTGCTGCTTTTATTCAATGGTGCTCCTGTGTGAGTGCACCTGTCAGAATGGTAGGCTTTGGTTGATGTGTTTTGTATTTGTGAGAGCAGTTGGTAAGCTGTCAATCCTGCACAGTTCTCAGGGCTCATCTATTTCTAGTCCAGTCTTAGAGCTCACTCTTTCTCCCAGGAACTGTACTGTCTCTTCATTGGAGAATGACATGGAGATCAAGATCTGGGATCAAGGCTTCTGCTTTGTGGTTTGGGGCCCTCTCCCCATATTTAAATGTAAGCCCGAGGAGCTCCAGAACTGAGTCTGACTCATGCTCTTGGTTTTTATGTGCCTGCACGGGTGCATGTCTGCTAAGTACCTGTAAGAGAATTATGTATAGCAGACTGTGGGGGTTGGTTTGTTTCAATGGAGAGACATTTCAATGCTTCAGTGGAGGCATTGTCATTTCAATGGAGAGGCAGGAAAGAGCCCAAACTTACCTTTTGTTCCTTGTCTGATCTTCTCCCCTTCCTTCCATGGACTTCCCATCTTCTCAGCCTTATTAAAACGGTGCTTTTGCTATAAAAGCTCTCAGATTTCTTTTGGAAGCCAGGTTGAATTATACATGAATGTTGGTCTTTAATTTAGACTCTTAAGATGTTAGGAACAAAGGGACATTGAGTCACCTAGTCTGATCTTGTGTTTCCAGATAACAAGATATATGTCCTTTGTCCTGCCTCCCTCAGCTATTGAGTGCCAGACCCAGAGCCAGGACCCAACCCCTGAGACCAGCCTAGATTCCTATTCCTAATCACAACCTGAGTCAAAGATTCCCTGCTCCCTGGTGCTACCCACATCTTCCCAAATTAACATGGCTCCAAAGCTACACTTCTTGACTGATACAAGACCTTGCATCTTACTCCCTGTTCATTCCCCTTCCTGCCTCCCATTTTTTATAGCACAAAGGGTATATGGAGGGGCATAGAGCTGGAATTGAGGGCACAAGTAGGTAATGAAAAAAGGAAACCATTAAAGGTTCTTTTCCTACCACCTGTGATCAGTGTAACCTTTTGTTCCTCCCAATCTGTCAGGGGGAATGAAGGGGAGGTCCAGAAGAAGCACAAGTCATCAGGTGTGAGTGATTGCAGTGATTTGCAAAGTAATGATGCCAAATGGTCCCCACCCCACAACCGACCTCACCTGAGAGCATTGCAGCTGTGTGGTGAATGCCCAGACACCCCTCTTCTGGCATGAAGACCTTGACAAAGGTCCAGCAATTCTGAGTACTTCCAAAACTAAGCATGACTGGAGGACTCTTTCTTTTCGGGAGTGACATGATTCAGGGGTTTCTATGCAGTCCAGTACTCCTTAAAAACATGGCCAGGGCTTTGTTCCTACTAGTTCAGGGGATGCTGTGCCTCAGATGTTAGAATTCATGGATAAGAGAGGAAAGGAATGTAAGTAAGCTATCTAGGAAGGAAGATTGCATTCAGTAAGACAATGACTTGCTACAATGTCTGCCTTTAGTACAGTCCTTATTCAGTGGTGGCTCTCATGATAGATAAATGGAAACTGTGGCTATTTCCTTCATGCTCTAAATGAAGTCTATTTTAATGGACAGAGATGTTCTCATCTCAGAGCCAAGATAAAGGGCAATTTGGGCATACAACCCACCGACATGCCTTTAATGTTATGTGTGGGGTGTCCATCAACCACACAGCTTTCCTCCTTTATAGATCACCACCTTACAAAGCACCAAACGAGGTTCTCAGGCCAAGAAAGCTCTGGAAATATCACTTGCCCTCTTGGAAAGTGCCTGTTTAACTAGAATTAGCATTTGACACTTATACTCCAAATTGGACTTTGGGGAGATGCATGATCAGCAACATTAGGAAATGGCACTTACCTGTGTGGAATGTGGATGTGCAGTGGTGGCTAGGATGGTCACACTAGCCACCAGGGGCCTGAGAGTTGGAAAAGGCCCTAGCAGAGTAGTTTCTTTGCTACCAGTGGAACCTATTATAGTTTGTACTTTGGAAGAGAAGGGTGAGGAGCTTTGACCCTGAAAACTCAAATCTTGTCATTGAAGTCCATATCTAAAACCCTGTTTGTTGTCCACCTTAACATTATCAGCCAGTCCACAGTGCTTCATCTCTCCCAAAGTCTTGGGATGTGCCTGGAACAGGCTGCAGGAGTCTTTGGGAAGAAGGGCCTTGGTCTCTGGGATACCAATGGTCTTGAACTACCTTCCTTTCTCTATCAACTAAATGGGGGTTCAAGTCATTATTCAGAAAGTTGAAGAACTGGACTAAAAGGAAAATTGATGGCTTGTTTTGGAAAATGAGAACAGAATCAGAGGAGCTACAGAATACTAGAGGGAGAAGGGGAAAGTTACTTAAGTTAGTTAACATTAATTCTTTCCTGCAGTATTATAAAAGGAGGACCAGCCATAGTCTCTAATGTAAGTGGAGTTGTGAGAGCTAGAGTGAACACGTATGAGGAACTTAGAACAATGTAGGTCACTATCCCAATACATTTAAAATTTTTATTATCTTTAACTTTGTTGCTTGATTGATCTACTTTTTTTTTAATAAAACAGCTTCAGTGACATTAGCTATAGGTAACCCCATACCAACACCTCCACTATTTTACAAAGACAAAGTATATGAGTATTCATGTCATCAACCTACTCATTCTTTCACCACTTAATTCATTTACATGGTGGGTTTATTACATTATATTATGCATTACTGTATATTTCTATTATATGACAGATACTTTTTAAGTGAGAAATAGATAATGTACTTATGAAGCTTATCTTCCAGTTGTAGATACCATTTATATATGATCATATATGTGTATATAATTGGTACATTGATACTTGATCCCATGTCAGATGATGAGAGCTATGGAGGAAAATCATCTGGAAGGGAGGGACATTGATATGGACATGAGTCATTATGGCTAGGGAAAAGCACCAATATAGACATTAGGATGAGGTATATGCATACGGAAGACCACTCTTCCACATGTGGAGATATCAAATTCAAAGAAAAGGGGAAGACACTGCAAGGTTTGAGCTGCAAAAAAAAGAGCAGAGACAATGGACTGCAGATGAGAACAATCTTGTTGGGTGTGAATAAGCTGAGCAAAAGGAAAATCATGACAGAGTTAAATGGACACATACCAACTGCTAGACAGCTCAAGCAGAGTCTTTAAAGCCACAGCCCAGGTTGGAGTAATGAAGGAGGTATCCATGTTCATTCTTCACTGCTTTCCATCTGCTTTCCATTGTTCTTTCTGGATTTTTCCAGGGCCATCATTTGATAGTGTGTGTCTTTCATCAGTAGGCTGGCTCTCTCTGGGGTTACCTTCAGCTAGAATTTCTATGGTCTGCCACAACCAAACCCGGAGAGTGAAGACTGTTGTATCTGTGCCCAAGGTGGCCAGGTCAGAGGGGAAGGGGAGAAGGACCTGTGCACATACCCCAAGGTTTCAGTGTCACATAACTGGGAGCATCTCTCCCCTCCAGCCAGCACTGACTATGTAATCTGTGGGGCCCAGTATGAAATAAAAGCCCTGTACCCCTTCTTCAAACATTGTCATAATTTCAGGATGGCAGTTGCAAGTATAGCCAAGAGAGCATGAAACTAGCTCTTCCACCAGCATCATAGGACATTGCAGCATATTGAGAGAGAGAGAAAGAGAGAGAGAAGAGTGAGATATCTTTAGGAATAAGAACTTTACCTTTTCACCATATGCAACTCTCTTATTCTAATACCAACACCAAATCTGAAGAAAAAAACTACACAGAATGTGTCCCCTTCCTTTTATAGGCAAAGCCATCTCCCAAGCACCACCAGCATGCCCTGCTACTTAAGTGAAGCTGAGTTGATTGTTCACTGTGGCAAGGGAGAGCACTACCTCACCACACTGTAAGAGGCACAGAGGTAGAAAGCTTACTAGAGTTAATTGGGAATTGGAAGCTTGACTTAAGGCTTTTATTTCACTGTGCGTATTTGACAGAGATCTAGTGAGAATACAAAGAATGTCCCTGATGGACAGAAGCAGCAGGCTGCAGGATGAGTTAGAGCAGGCACAGCAGATAGTTTTAGAGGAAGCATCAATGGACTCAGGGTTGTGGGCGGTGACAATAAAATACCTGTTTTGCAGGTGTGAGGCCTTAAATTGAATCCCCATAACCACCCTTACATGTTGAGTGTCATTCCAGTTCTGGTGTTTGATAATCATGCATGTGTTAACACCACCATGGCCAAGCATGTGAACATGGCAAATAAGTGCATGCAATGCTAGATATTCACAAGGACATGTAACAAAAACAACAGTGGTGGACGGGAAAGGGAAGAGGAAAGGAAAGCAAAAAGAGTTGAAGAATCTTTTGGAAGTTCCTGTGATGATCAATTCAGGTAAAATTGATCTGCAAGTGTATTGGAAAAAAGGTATAGCCCTGGTGTGGTATCTTGGCCAAGCTAAGTAGCATGAGCACATCTGGATTCCTGGGATGATTTCTACACCAACTGATGCCTTCCTGCCAGACCTGCCTCGCACCCAGAGATGCTAGGCATGATACTCAAGAACATGCTGAGTCATGATGTAGACATTGCCAGAGCTGGGACTAACACTCCAAGGTCTCCTCCTGTCTTGAGAGACAGAACCTGTCCTTTGGGGATAGAAATAATCAGGTGTGACCCGGAGTTGGTATCCCTCACTGAAAAATGCTAGACAGTGGACAAAAGAGGGAAGGCAAAGAAACTGGTGTGTCCTCGCCTTTGAGAAGAGCAGATTTATACCACAGCCTTTTCCTTGGAAACACTACACCAGGATACGGTGGGCACTCCACAGGGCTCAATTGCCATGGAAACCAAGGTAATTGCTAAAGCATCAGTCCAAAGCCTCCCTCCTGGTGCGTCTTTTTGGATGCTCTTCCGGAGGTGGGCAAGATTCAGAGGAAGGAGCTTTTGGGGAAAGCTTCGAGCCCTGCAACAAGTACTAAATCAAAGAGCAAAGCTGCTTCCTGAAATCCAGGGAGCCTTGCCTCTCCAGCACCTCCAAGGCAATAATTAAGAGGGAGGAGCAAGCCTGAGTGTGGAGGAGTTTCCTCCCCCCAGGGACTGGGTGAATGCCTGGGGGAGGAGGACAGGTGAAAAGTACCATCAGAAATAGCCAGATCGGAGGAAGAAAGGGAGGGAGCTCTTTGTTTAAGATGCATCATGCTACCTAACCTACTTGGATGGATGAAATGCATTAGGTGGAAGGATCCTGGAGGATGGATGTGGTTGAAGCCAGAGTTCCAGGTACCAGAAAACCTGACCCACACCATACGCAGGACTAGTGAGCCACTGTGAGGCCATTGCAAAAGAATGGAGGGTTCACTCAGGCCCTAGGACTAAAGTGATCTCTGCATCTCTAGAGTTGCTTAATGAACTGGCACAGATCAGAGAGGCAGGGAGCAGGGCTAGGCAGTCTCCCACAAAGCTGATATCACATACTTTTGGAGACAGCTCACCTACACTTCACTATGGGTGATACTACCCCATGGGTAGGGCCAGGCAGTTGAAGTCAGTTCTCTGCAGTGACCAGGTATGAAGACTGAGATATGCCATGAGTGCCTGGTTCTGGGGAGACTCAATGCAGCATATTGCAAAGTGCAATGGATGAAGACACGTATGAGAGACATGGATGAAGACACGTATGAGAGAACTTGCTACTACACAACCCTTCTCTTAGCTAAACATCATCTGGGAGGACAGGGAACAGTGACACACTTGATCCCCAAGACCTGACTGGAACTTCCTGATGCTCTGAAAGTTACCTGATTTTCAGCACACATTTTGGTTATCAGATCATGTCTACTATGGTATAACTTGATGTGGAATTTGAAAAGTACAGTCCTCCTCTTACTCCAGAAACCACCAAGCTATCAGGGAGGGTTAGGAGCCTGGGAAAGAGGATCCCAGGCCTTCTTTGGTGAAGAACTAACTAAAATCTGCTGCTACCATCATTCATTCAATACAACTCCCCACATATATTCTGCTCAGTCCTAGGCACTTCAGAGAATAAAGGACAATTATACTTACCCTTGCCTTAGAGGGCTGCCATGTGACAGAATAATCAGACAACCCCATTTATAAGCCTGATGACAGAGTGGTGCACTTTCCATGACCACTCAGTGTTCCTCTGACAGCACATAGGACAAGAACTCCTTCCCTTTGCCACCAACGGGTTTGCAGGTGCTGGCCATGGAAACGAGGAGAGAGAATAATTGATGATGCTCAAAGCATGCTTCCAGAGTGCTGGAGTAACTCAGTGAAGTGAACGTTCCTTGAAACTTCACTCCTCGGGGGAGACAGGTAGAAGGGACTGCAGAAGAGATGGCAAGACTCAAAACATGTTGGCTTTGAAACATCACTTCCTTTCTTCCAAGTAATCTATGGTGGGACCAGTCCCAGTATTATCTCCTAGATAATGAAAAAGAGCCCAGAATTAGATTCAGTGTCAGAAATGAAGTAGAGAGCAAAGTCTGTTTCTAAAGCCTTTGGAACTATCCCCTCCACCCCCCTTTTTTTTGTATTCTTGGGGCCTGTGTAAAGAAGAAAGCCCAGTCCAGGCTTCCTGGAATTCAGTTGTATCATTAGCCAATGGGGTTGTTCTCTGCCTTTAATAGCAAAGGGCTGGTGGGTGTCATTTGGAGCAAAAGGGTCAGAGTAGGGGCCCAAAGAGTAAGAGTCATGTCTACTACCAGGTAATTGTTAGCAGTAGCTTTCTGTCCCTGTGGAAGGAAGATTTGCCCTACAGTCATATTTCAAACTTAGCCCTAGACACAGAGACAAATGAATCCTTCTTGAGCCTCAGTTTCAATAGACCCTCAGCTCTGTGTAGGGTTGTGAGAACTAACAGACATGTGTCACTCTCAAATGTGTGCTTTGCTGTTAAAGTGAGCTCTCACTTTCTTGGGCTCTTTCTTACCTCCTGTATACTGAGCACTTTCTTAAGTTTCAGTTAAGTACTTTTTCCCAAAGTCAACTCACTCAACTTGCCCAAGATACCAACTCAAATTCCTTTACCTTAGAAGTCAGAATATTTTTTATGATCGCATAGCACTCTCCCCAGTAAGAATGGTCCTCAAGCAGTTCCTGACACAACAGTATAAGAGGCACAGTGAAGGCTGTTGTTCTTGGAGGCAGAAAAGACTTGGTTAAGAAATGTTTCCTAGGTAAGTAGATGAACCACTGGTGAAGGGCCTTTCTGATCTCTTCTTCCTTGTTCATTTCCACCATTTCCACTTAAGCTGGTTTTCACACTATACTCACCTATGATATCTTTTCTCTAATAACAAAGCATTATGAGTGTTTATAAAATAAAAGCCAGGATCTTCCAATGGGAATTCAGTGACCACCACTCTCTTGATGGACCTTCAGCCATGTCTCTTTGCTCCCTTCCCACAGACCTCTTGCCCTTGTCTTCACCAGTGTCAACTTTCTCTTCCTATGTTTCCCCCCAGGGCTCAACTTAGATTCAGCATCTTCCAGAAACCTTACTGAGCTATCTTAACTAAATCCGTTTTCTGAACTCAGGCATTACTCTGCTTTCCCGGGCACTTACCTCCTGGAGAGTAGAAATCAAGTTCATTTTCTCTGTCCTTTGTAGGTCAAGCCTCTCCCCGTGTTGAAGTATCTCTTCCAGATTGCTCACTTCAGTTGCTATTTTGTTCTTTGTATCTTTTTGGTAACTTTGATTTTTTTTCAACATCTTTCTGCTTAAGTAAGGTAAATTAAAGTCTCCTCCCACTTCTTTCCTTTGACTTTTTTCTTCTTTTGACTTTTAATATCAATAAGGTTTTCAAATATCTGGAAGCTTCTCTAAAGCACTTTTAATTATGTGCTTTTTAAACCAAATTCAACTCAAGGGACATCGATGGGGTATTTGCTGTATGTAGGCCTAGTATAAACAGTAAGACCCTGTGTTTCTCATCCTTGGGGCCACACAGTTGGAGAGAAGAGGTGTGTGCCATGAAGGAGGGATCTAGGGGTGGACAGAGAAAGGGAGTCCTCACTGCTGTGGAGCAAGGCAATGAGTGGGACATTTCTCACAGTCCCCCATTGTGGGCAATGGTTGAGGCTGCTCGAGGTGTTGAGTCAGCTTGTCCTGTTCTCATCATTTTTCAAAGGACTTTTAATGCTCATCTTTGAGACAAAACTGCTTCTTGACTTGGAATTGGCCCCTTTCAGAAGCAAAATGCCAAGTCTTTATTTATTTATTTATTCCAGTTTAGGGTTTCCTGTATCATTGATACATTTCCATTTTTATATATCTCTATGTAACTAAACTCTGTTGTGAAAGAAGCAAAAGAAGGAAAAAAATATCCCTTTTAGCTAAAAAAAAAAAAGGAAAATGCTTAATTAGCGTTGTGTAAAGTTAAAATGTAAATCGAGTATGATATCTGATCCCTGATTTTGGCCCTGGTTTAAAAAGTATGACAATAACTGTGCCCTTCTCAAAAGATAGGAAGGAATCTTTTCCTGAAAGTTCTCCCAGCTCTCCCAGGCTACAATTTATGCAAAATAATAAGACATTCCCTCTAGATCAGCTATACACATTTTTTGACGGGCCACACCTGGCGGTGCTCAGGGGTTACTCCTAGCTCTGTGCTCAGAGATTGCTCCCTGGATCAGGTATCCATATGGGATGCCAGGTACCAAACCCATATTCATCCTGAGTCAGCTGTGTGCAAGGTAAATGTCCTACCACTGTGCTGCCACTCCAGCCCCAACTATACACGTTTTTAAACATGTTCGGCTAAAACCTCATTTCCCAAATGCCTTTGTACAGTAAATCGAAATGGTGAGGGTGCGGGGTGCATGGTCTCTCTTGGCTTCCACATTATCCTCCAATCCCATGAAGCAGTGCACTTGTGTCCTCTCTTCAGGAGGATACATACTCCAGCTTTTATAGCCTTTCTCCCCAATGGAGAAAAAGTGGTTAACTTAAGCATGTTCCTGGTAGGGGATAGGGGCAGGTTCTTGGGTCTATCCCTGTACAGGTGCCTGCCACACCCAGCATTCCGAGGCTTCTATCCATTGCCAGTGTCCAGAGGTCAGTTAGGAGGCCAGTTTTGTATTCTTTGTTATGCCTGTCAGTATGAGTCAGCACCTCTGAGTAGCTGTTTCATAGACCCAGTCTTTCCCTCACACAAAACTGCCTAATATTGGCCTATGACAGAGAGTGCCAGTGAGAGTAATAAAAATCTTATCTTTCTGTCTCCTTGGGTTCTGAATTAGAGTTTGAATGTTGGAGATGATGACTACAAAAATAATTCCCCAGATCTCCAAGAGAAAAGAGGAGCTAAAAATATTTCTAAGTTGAGGCCCATTCATGAGCCAGTGAGGTTTTAGGGGCAGGAGCTGATGGGACCCTTTGGTAGGCTGGGATCCAAACAAGCTATTTTGTATCCTCATTTGACCACCACTGGGTTCTGTCCACTGGAATTTTTTCTACAAATGCTACAAGGAGTCTTACTGAAAGAGAACTCATGCTCTGATCTGGATTCGTTTCTCTCTTAACCTTTTTTGTCTCTCACTTCCTATGTCCTTCCTCAAACAAACCCCTTCCATCAAAAACACATGGAAGGGCCTTGGTTATTATTAGTTTTTCTTGTTCTCAAGGGCTCCACTGGAGACTGGCAAGGCCTCCAGACCTTTTCATCATCCAGTTGATCAGTCATACTTAGATACCCCTGTCTCCCAACACTTGCTGATCATCCTGCTACAGAGACAATGAAATAACATGCTTCTGAAGTAACAGCTGCCCATGAGAAAAACTATCACAAGTGACGATACTTAAATTGTGCCCCACTTTTTTGGGGGGTCACGTGAACCCAGCAGAGCTCAGGTTACTCCTGGCTCTACGCTCAGAAATCGCTCCTGGCAGACTTGGGGGACCATATGGGTCGTCGGGATTTGAACCACCATCCCTCTGCATGCAAGGCAAATGCCTTACATACATGCTATCTCTCCAGTCCCTGTGTTCCACTTCTTTTTTTAATTAATATCTTTATTTAAATACCGTGATTACAAATATAATTGTAGTTGGGTTTCAGTCATGTAAAGAACAGCCCCCTTCACCAGTGCAACATTCCCATTACCAATGTCCCAAATCTGTGCTCCACTTCTTTACTAGTTGTGTGACTGGGACAGTTCATTTAAACTCTGATACATCACTTTTCTCATATAAACTGCTCAAGCTTTCTTGGAGGATTAAAAGGATTCACTATTCATATTACATAGACAGTGTTTGATCTCTATTGAGCTTTATCTATGCTTGGTTGATGAGTGGACAACAGGCAAAAGTCACTAACTATGGGTTTTCTTTTTTTTTTTTTCTTCAATTTTGGGTCACATCTGGCAGTGCTCAGGAGTTACTCCTGGCTCTGCACTTAGGAATCATTCCCGATGGGCTCAGGGGGCCACATGGGATACCAGAGATTGAACCCAGGTTGACTGTGTGCAAGGCAAGTGGCCTACCCGCTGGCTATAGCCCCTGGCTATGGATTTTCATTTCAGACAAAGACCAGGCCAAGCCAAGGGGGTAATGTGCCAGGCATATGGAAACAAACCAAACCAGGTGGCAGACTAGCCTGATCTTTTGGCTACTACCCCAAGTTTCTTCCTCTACTCATTAACACATCATTGACTTGGATCAGATAGGGCAGAAGCCAGAGAGATTTCTTTCAGGAGCCAATTTCTTTCAAACACTTAAACAGCTGGGTCCCAATCGTTTCCCATTTAAAATCAAGGCCATTTCTACCAGAGCCTCATATGCACATTGATGTCGAATAATGACATCTAATGGGCTCATCCACCAGCCCGTCTGTGCATGTCAGGAGGTGAGAAGCAGTGTCTTCTCTCCAGGGTGGTTCACATTTGACAAAATGAGTGCCAGCTCATCCTAGAGCAATTCCGAGAGCCTGGCATCTGCTCAACCCTGCTGAGGGTCATGAGATAACTTCACTGCAAGGACCTGAGAGATTTGGTCTACCTGTCCGCCTTGGTATCATGACCCATAAAAATGAGGACATTTGTCATCTTTGCAGACAGACATGAGCCTCAAGCTTGAATATTCTCTTTCTTGGCAAAGTTCTCTTTCCACCAGCCATATCCCATTATCAGTGGCAATTCCTTTTCCAGAAAGTTGGTGCAGGCTGAGTTGGTGCACCCATGAACTATGACGATGGGTCTCTTTATATTGGACACCATGCTGGCTGCAGGAGGGTGAGATTGTGCACATCCAAAGAAGATGAATAATCAGAACAATGAGAAAGTGGTGATATCGGAGATGATCGTGTATATATATATATGATATATATATGATATATATACATATATATATCAGAGATGGTCCTGATATACTTTCAGTATTGTTCCTGGAAAAAAGACCAGGGTAAGATTTCCTTAGAGGTTCTTACAGCTTGCTTCTAGGACTGCTATCACCCACCATGAAGAATCAACCTAAAGAAAGAAGAGGAGGAGAGAAGCAAGGCAGGCGACTGGCATGCCTGGAATCAGCTTTGTTCTTGGAAAACGACACTTAACAGTTTGTGAATGTTCCTTTCTAGACAGCTGGAGAAGCCACTCTCAGTTTGGTTAAGAAGCTGGTTGGATCCCACTAACTTTCAGTTCTCCAACAAGGCCCAGATGGAGAAGGCGTTGCAGTCTTCACGCTGAGAAAGATGTAATGCTGTACTCTAGATTTATGTTCTTTCAAAAACTCTCCTTCCCACGCTCAGAGCTTCCCCATAGATTAGATCTTACTAGATCTTCCATGCTATGAAAAATGAAATACTCAAGGTCAGTCAGGTGGGGCCAAAGTGGAATGCCTAGTGGTTGCTTCCCTGAGAAGATACTGGTTTTAATAGAACTGTGGAAGCTTGTCCCATGGGGACATGGAGAGTTCTCTGCTTTTTGTCCACACACTAACTCTACCACTTGTGCTTTTGAATGGGCCTTCAGCATATCTTTTAACTTGGAATTACTACGTGAATTATATCATTTAGATGTATTCGGAGTCATTCCTGGAGGTCCTCAAATGGTCTCTAGGAATGATGGTAGAGTCTGAACAAAGAAAGAAAGAAGGGAAAATGTAATATGCAAATGGAAGATAATAACTCACTGTCTAGTGGATAAATGTATCTGGAGTAGTTCCAGATGCCATTCCATTTTGTCAGCATCTCTAAATCATGATCCTATGGCAGTGCCAACCTAGCCTCTTAGGGTAGTTTTTGTTACTCTGCTGGTTGGAAAAGTTGCTTTACAAGCCAGGTAACACACCTTGCAGAACTCTAAATTCTGTCCCCTGGGAAGAGCATTCTGAGATCTTCCAAGCTGCTTGGCTGGCCAGATGGCAAAGGACTCTGCTGCTAAAGAGCTGCTTCCTATTAGAGAGACATTTACATTGAACCTCCAGGCATGGAGTGGGTGATAGCAATGGAAATGGCAACCACATTAAAATATTTTGTTAAAGAACTGTGATTGATAGTTGAGGCTTTGCTATATAAATGCTATTGTACTAATCATAAGATTCAAACTATGGTAATCACATTTTTCTTCATTCTCCAAAATACTTTCTGTCGAACCTCCATTAAAACTTTCTATGTCTGGGGTCTAGAACCATAGTACAGCAGTAGTGCATTTGCCTTTTTGTGCAACTAACTTGGGTTCAATCCCTGGCATCCAAGATGGTCCCTCAAGCCTGTTGGGAGTAATTTCTGAATGCAGTACCAGAAGTAACCCCTGAGCACTGTTGGCGTGGCCCAGATCTAATGTTATACCTCCATATAGGAAGCAGCTGTATCTTCCTCAGTTTTTTCATATTTATTATTATTGTTCTTCAAAGTAATCTTGTGGAGAGGATATTATTCCAAAACCAGGTTTTTGTAAAGAATAAAGGTGTTTCCTAAAATCCAAGATAGCTTGAAACACAGGATCGGTGTGGACCTGCACAGGCATTTACACAACTAGTCATGCACAGGTGCACAAACTCCACAATCACAGAATGAAGAAACAATTACAGAAGGAAGACAAGTGAGAGTATCAGGCTCAGTATCTCAATTCCTGAGGAAGTATCAAAGTTCATATTTTCACTTAACAACTTCATAGCTTAGAAATTCCACTGGGGCCAGTGACCCAACTTGTTTTTCTATTATTACAGTTTTAAACTTGCAATGCTTCATCACTACCCTCACTGCCTGACAGTCAATAATCCACCACCATCATTCCTTGATCCTTTCTGTGCCCTATGAACTTTCTTTAAGGTAGAGGAGAATTGAATTTTTCACTCTAGGTGAAAAGGAAAACAGCATAATCGGGTGAGGGACACTGTTGGGTATTTAAAGTCCCCTGGGGCAGTTTAGGAACAATTCAGTAGCTACAGAGCTAACTTCCAAAAAATGGTGCTTTCACATTGGAGAAATAGTACAGTGAATAAGGAACTTGCCTTGTTTGCAGCCTACCTGAGTTCAATCACTAACACCCCAGATGGTTCCCTGAATGCAGAGCAAGGAAGAAGCCCTGAGCATTGCCAAGTGTGACCCCAAAACAAAACAAAATAAAAAAGGTATTCTTAGTAAAAAAATAAGAAGGAAGTGACTTTCAAAACGGTCAAGGGCACACAAAAACACTGCAAATATGCTACTGGGTCCCAGAGTAGGAGTATTACTAGAAGTGATACCTGAGCACTACCAGGTATGACTTCCGGAGAGAGAGAGAAAGAGAGAGAGAGAGAGAGACAGAGAGAGAGAGACAGACATACAGACAGACAGACTGACTGACAGACAGACTGACTGACAGAGAGACAGAGACAGAGGAAAACTTTTTCTTCTTTCTCCCTCTGATTTTATTTCATTCAAAAAGACTCCTGTCTCCAGCCAAAATTTATGATCACGTTTATTTTTGCTTCATCTTGGTCCAAGCTTTTTGGTGATCCAAATTTAATGCTCATGGGCAGGACAATCTGTAATGCCAAAGGAGATGTTGCTAAACCATATGCGAGTTCTGGACAAAGTTAGTATGACTGAATACAAATACAAAAGAGAGAACAAGTGGGGAGGGGGATTCCCAAAGCCTCTTCTTGACCATCAGCATAAAAGGAATCAAGAAAACAAGGCTAATTCTGCAGCTGTGCAGGGGAAATTTCAGCACTTGACCATCTAGGGTAATTGCTGCAGTGACCTTGGATAAGCCAGGGAGAAGACTGGAAAGTCAGATTCAGCCAAGGAGATACTGGAGTCTAGTGCTCTGAGCTTGGTGCCTTCCCCTTATAGCCCAGCATCCCCCCCCTCCCCGCCCTCCCAACTACCATTCCCTGAGCCTCCATGGCTCCTCCACCAGCTTTGCAAAGGCTCTTTCATTGGTGTTGAGGTCACTGGATTGCTCATTCCGGGACCCAATCAAAACACACTCAGTACAATAAATGGAATGATTGCTACTGAGTAAGCAAACCCCACATTGTTAAGGGAGACTAGAGACAAAAATCATACCAGGTGCTCCATGATTCCTAGTGAAGAGAATCATTGACAATTCAGCTGACTGACTGAGCTTGTTGGTGAACATGCCGAACACCTCGCTTCTGGTATCGAATGTTGGAATGATGTGCTACTGTGCCCATTAGAGCCTATTTACTTGAAATGTTGGGTTGGTTGGCTGCCAGAACAAAACACTCCCCCTAGCTTGAGTGCTTCACACAGGGGAAAATTCATGTTTTCGTAGCTCTGGAAGCTGCAAGTCTAGGAGGAAGCGATCAATAGTGATTTCCTCCTGGACCTCTGCTTGATCACCCTGTACTCTTCACCAGGTCTTCTCAGCACTGTCTGTTGTGTCTTTGAATGTCCAGATCTTTTTATTGTTTGCTAGTTTTGTTTGCTTCTTTGTGTACTTATTTTATCCTTAAGGTTCTGTTGGGTTACAAGATTGTATCCCTTTTAGTATATAATTTCATACCCCTTCAAATGAACATACACACACAACACACACACACACACAGACAGATACGCGTGTGCACGAGCAGAATCCAAAGGCTTGGTTTTGTTTGGTTCTATGAGTGCCTGCATTGTAATTCTTGACAGTCTGCCTAGGAATGAAATCACTTGGTAGTTGTCGTTCTCCCTCTGATTTATTTGACTTAGCAAAACTCCTTCTGGTTTTAGCCCTGTTGTTACAAAAAGCATGGCTTTCTCTTTCTTACAGCAGAGTGAAATATTCTATGGGGTGTAAATGTGTATATATATATATATATAAATATATATAGTATAGTGTATGAATATACCGTATACTTTATAGCTTCTTTCTCTGCTCCTCTGTAGCTGTGGGATTGAGTTGTTTCCACATAACATAGTAATTACAAGAGTATTTATGTCTTTTTAGATTAGTGCATATGTGTTCCTCATTTTAGGAGAATACCAGTCCTATTGGATTAGAGTCCAGATTAATAGTTGCATTGGAACATATGCCCTTATAAGAACTTTGTCTCAAATGCAGACATTCTGAGACACAGGGGGAGCTAGAGCTTCAGCATAGGTGTGGACCACAGTTTTTTCCCTAATACTTGTGTTTACAGATTGACAGGACCCTGTAGCTATGCCAAACCTTGGGAGGGTTTCTAGGTTCTCAGAGCTCTGGAAGCATTGTTCTTTAGAACAGATACCATTCTTCATGAGTAGGAAAGCCCCTTTTGTTGCTTTCATTGGAGGAGCTACTTTTCTGTGGCATCTTCATTGATCTGATATATGGCAGCCTTGTCATGTGGCAGACATAGTTCTAGGGATACAAACTCTGCTTACCAGGTCAAAGGGTTAGGAGTAGCAAGCCTGCCCATGTCTCTGCTTAGAACATGAGCAGCACTGTCAGCAGGATGAATGATTGAGTCCTACCTGACTCAGCCCTATTCCTTGCAGCTGTTTCTCTCCAGTACTCCCAGTCTCACCCCAGTGAAACTTTTCCTGCTATTGAATGTCTAGCCTGGTGTGACCTTTCTATTGACTGCCAATGATGCATTGGTGTATAATTCAGAAGCAATTTATATGCTGTGCACGTTCTAGCAAAAACTATAAAGTGCTCAGAAGAGCAAAATGCTGCGGAGGCATTTAATCTAAGCAAGGGAAGGATTTCGTCTATACCAGCTTCCAGGGATACACATATGTCTGCTGTAGGAGGGAACTCTTTTCTTCTGGCATATTCTTCAGGGCTTTGAAAGCCTGGCGGGGTTGGCCAGGGCACAGCATGTGGAGAAGCTGGCTCACTGCTTTCTCAAACCTTCTTGGAATACATATTCAGTGGTCACTTTTGCAGCAGCCTGTTGGGCTGGTGTGTGTTCTGATTCCCTGGTCACAGAGCCACCAGGAAACATGCAGGGTACATTTTGGGGATGGGGAGAGGGATCCTTTCTCATTTTCAAAAGCAGAAAATGTCACACAGATGGGTTTCTGGCCCTAGAAAGCTCCAGAAATTATATAGTCCCTGAAGTCTGGGGCACATAAGGACTGGATATTTTGGACTATGCCTGTGCACACAATATGTAATTGCCCTGGATCCTGGAGAAGCTTCTGGAAAGCCTCGGTTTCCTAGGCAATGGCTTCACAGTAGAGTGAGAACATTCCCCCTGCCTCGCCTGCAGCCTCCATTTCATGCACCTTTCTTCTCCCGATTCTTGGCTGTAGCCTTGTTGCTCTAGTGCTCTGACTATCTCTAAGGAGTGAAACACCTGTCCCAGCCTCCCATTTCTTCATTGGCACAAGCTACCCACCTTATTTCCTTCCCCCATGAGATCCATTTTCCAGAGTGAACTGAGCAAGTTCAAGGCAGAATCTAAAAAACCCACCTCAGAGCTCCTTGATTATCAATCCAAAGGAAATACAGGGCTAGGTTCTTTCCGGGGCAGCTTATTAGTTTCACCTGGAGATATTATAGGGTTATAAGAGAGTCAGCATTGCCCCTCCTCTCACAAAACACCATCCCAACCTGGCATGTGTTGGCATTAGCAACACCCTCCAGGGGTCCAAACATCTCAGCTGCCACCAGGTCAGGCATCAGTGTTTATCTGCTTGGATCCAGCTGGGGAATGAGGATTATCCAGGGAATCTTTGCCAGTCTCCTGTGGGCAAAGAATGAAAAACAGTACTGGGAAGGAACTGGCAGGAGGGTGACCATGATGTCCCACTTTCTTCCCCCACGCCTTACCATTTTTGGACCAAAAGTTCCCTGTTCCAGGGACTCCCCCGCCTGCACACTCCCCAACACACGTGGATGGTTGATCATTGCACCAGGAAGCCAAACCTGGGAAATAGACACAAAGCAGGGTTTGGCAATGTCCATTTTTCTGGGGGCACACCTGGAACAGACTATCCCTGGGGGACAGCAGACCTGTGATTACATAATGGGGGGAGGTAGATAGCACAATTCATGTCCTTTTCTATGTCACTTATGCAGAGGACCTTCCAATCAGAGCAGAAGAGAAAATGGATCAGAAATATGTGTCATGTGGGGCAAAAGGAGAACTAGGGTAACCCCACATCTGAAAAGATGCACTGTGTAGGAGCATTCCCTCAAAGAAAACAGAGAGGGGACAGACAGACAGATGGACAAGCAGCTTGGAAACTGAGACAAGAGAGAGAACATCTGGAGTTGACTGGCAGTCAAGAGGCAAGGACTAGGAGGAAACGAGGGACTGATAATTTGTCAACCAGAGAGATGTTAATTAGATATGGCAGCAACATGAAAGGGGCATCCAAGGAAGCTGTGTTAGGTATTGAAACACTGAGTCAGCGATCTAGCCACAAGAAATATTTCCTCTCTCACCAACCTCCACATTGCAGAGTGTAAGGACCAGAAAAGGTCTTACAGAGAGAGGGCAACCCTCCAGGGCACCACACAGCCCTCCTTTCTTCTAGCCAGGTGTGACAGGGTTCACTAGACAGCAGTGGTTGAGTGGTACTGTCACTGGTGTGGTGACAGGAGTGGGTGTCATTGAGAGTTATTTCCTGAACAAGCTTCAGACACTCATGAAACAGGGACTATAGATGAATAATGCAACAGGAAGCATTTGTCCAGTTTTAAGATTATAGTCATTGTGCTGGGGTGAGGACTCAAAGGGTTGAAGCATCATTCTAAAACTACAAACTCTTTATTTCTGCATTGTGGGAATGGCTCTGATGGTATCCAAAATTACCGTCACCAAGCAGAACTGGTTCCCTCAAACTTAAGCATCCTACCAGCCAGCCCAGTTGGCTGGTATCACTGGGAATGACCCCTGACCCCTGAGCACAGCTTAGGAGGGTTTCTTGCTGATAAAAAAAATAATAAAGAAATATAACACTGGAATCCATTGTATTATAACATGGTATATGTTACAGGCATACTAAAATTTAGCATGTGCTAAATTTAGCATGTGTTTGGTATATTTGGTATGTTTATACCTTTAGCCTACTCTGGTTGGAGGAGGCTGCCTGGAACTCAGGGTCAAAGCAGATTTCCCATCATGGTGTACCTCTATGACAAGGATAGTGCCTTACAGAAACATCAGGATCTCGGGAACTCTCTGAGTGCAAAATTTTACATGAAGGTAGATCAAAGAAGGCTCTTCTGGCCAAAAAGAGGAGAGTTGGGGTTGGTGCTATCTGCTCCCCTTTTAGAGACAGCTTCTGTAACACTGCCAAGAAACTCCATTAAAAATGTCCTGGGGATGCAGTGTTTTAGAAATGGGTTAGAAATGTGCACTCTGGTGATAGCTATTTGAACTGAGTTCTCAGGAAGAGCAGAGTCACTCACTCGCTTGAGACCCTCAGTACTCTGCCCTGGGTTGAGGTTACTGGGGTTTGGGAGTCTAATAAGAAATGAGACACTTGGTGGCAGTATGGGCACCATCGAACAAGTGAAGGGTTTGGATTGCATTTGAGATGTGATAGGAAATCAGAAGAGGGATGGAAGCAGTGGGAAGAATTAGAGTCTGACATCACTGGCTGTTTCAATGAGGTAAGAGAAGGTAGGGTCCATTCATGGTGGAGTGTCACTGCTGCATGAGTCAGAAAAACAAAATCAGGAGAGGAGAAGAGCACATTTCAGGGGTGCCAGGGAGCCACTTCTGCTGCATAGAGACCCGGGAAAAAAAGACAAGAGAGATGAAGGCCATAGTAGGAAGCCTGCCATAAAGAGTAGGGAGTGCAGTTAGGAAAGAGAAGGAAAAGCTATGTCAAGGAAAGCTGGAAATGTTCACTCTGGACAAGAACTGGGTGCCTAAAAGTTATAAAGTAATATTCATGATACCACTTCAGAAACAATATTGAAAATCAGTTTAAAAGGGAAAAGGAGAGGGGCCTGGGAGATAGCATGGAGGTAAGGCGTTTGCCTTTCATGCAAAAGGTCATCGGTTCGAATCCCGGTGCCCCATATGGTCCCCCGTGCCTGCCAGGAGCAATTTCTGAGCATGGAGCCAGGAGTAACCCCTGAGCACTGCCGGGTGTGACCCAAAAACAAAAAAAAAAAGAAGGGAAAAGGAGTAAAAGTGAATGAGTGAGACAGTGTGTGTGTATGTGTGTGTGTGAGAGAGAGAGTGTGTGTGTGTGACAGAGAGAGATAGAGAGAGAGAAAGTGAGGGGAGAGGGAGAGAAACAGAAGAAAAATGTCTGTCATAAAGGTAGGTAGAAGAGAATGCAAGTGGGGAGGGTGGGAAGCAAACTAAGGACATAGGTGGCAGGAAATGTACACTGATGTAGGGATGGGTGTTGGACATTATGTAGTAGAAACTCAATAGTGAACAACTTTGAAACTGTATATCATGGTGATTCAAAATAAAATTATTAATTAAAAAATAGAGACCTCAGGGCCCGGGAGATAGCATGGAGGTAAGGCGTTTGCCTTTCATGCAAAAGGTCATCGGTTCGAATCCCGGTGCCCCATATGGTCCCCCGTGCCTGCCAGGAGCAATTTCTGAGCATGGAGCCAGGAGTAACCCCTGAGCACTGCCGGGTGTGACCCCCCAAAAAAATTAGAGACCTGAAACAATGGGCTGCTGGGAAGGAAGATGGAGAGCCCCCACACCTCCTGGAAGGTCTCTATCAGAGGTGAATTGATCACTCAGGGAGAGTCTTACACCTTGTTTTCTGAAGGATCCCAGATATAGGAGAACCTTACTGGTGGCAATAGCTACAGCCCCTGGATTTCACAGAGGGGAACCAGAGCTTCTGAACTGAGATGAAACTCAAGTCTCTGAACCCCTAGTCTGGTTCTGTTTCACTTGCTCTGCAACTTTCCACTTCTATCTGTCTCATATCCCCAAATAGATTATAAGCTTGTTTTCCTATCTTTTTATTGTAGATTTAATTAAAAAGTCTTAAGCACAGGGATCATCTCTTTCTCCTTTTTTTTTTTTATCTCCAGAGTATCAAACAGAAAACTTGGCAGAGTCATTACAGTTCAGCAGATATTTGCTGAGGAACACTTTTGCACCTCAGGGAGCCCACCACCCAAGGATTTACTCCCCTACCATCCCCTCATCTCTCTTGCACCCCAGCCTGGACCTAGCTTGCAGCCAGGGAGCAGAGCATCCCATGTAAGGGAGAGCTGGAAGGACAAAATTCTGGTGATTTCATTTCCTTCTCAGCCACAGCGAATACGGAGCTTGCTTGAAGTTAGGTCTACACCCCAACCATGAGGAAATGATGGAGATAAACCTTGTGTGTCCTTGTTTCCTTAAGAGAAGTTAAATGGAAATATCTAAAGACCCATAGGAAGGCTGAGTATCTGATAGACACACACACACACACACACACACACAAATGGTATTGTTGGGGTAAAAAATAAGGATGGAACTAAATATCCAAGCCAAAGTCAACAATAATAAGAAAGACCTACACTTTAACAATCTAAACTTAAATGTGCCTGTTATACTGGCAGGCCAGGGGGCAAAGGGTGGTGGTATAGGATGCATGCTGGGAACATTGGTGGAGGGAGGTTGACACTGGCGGTGGGAATGGCCCTGACTCACTGTATATCAGAAATTCAACTATGAAGGACTCTGTAAATCACAATGGTTTCAATAAAATAACATTTTATAAAAGCAAATAAAAGAAATAAAGTGATATATTAGAAGAAAAGAAGTGGGACTTTCAAGAAGTGGCCAATATGGGACTATAATAAAAAAGGGGAAAAGGGGCTGAGGTGATAGCACAGCACTAGGGCATTTGCCACATGCAAGGTAAGTTCCCTACTAATATATTATTGCTTCGGCACTGAGTAGAGCAAATTAGTTTTAACTTGGATCTTCTCTTCCCTGCTCCAGGAACTTGAAAACCCAATAATGCTCATCTCTCTCTCTCTCTTCCCCACTTTCCCTGTCCTCCCTTTTTGACCCTTTTTCTCCCCCATTCCCCACCAACTTCAGGAACCTTCTGCATCATTTCACTGTGTACCTGTGTGGCCGGGATCAACTTCGAGCTATCACGATACCCGCGCTACCTGTATGGACTCCCGGATGACATCAGCCATGGCTATGGATGGTCCATGTTCTGTGCATGGGGGGGCCTGGGCCTCACCCTCATCTCGGGGTTCTTCTGTACCTTGGCCCCTTCTGTCCAACCTGTCCCGAGGACCAACTGCCCTAAATCCAGACCCGAGAATGGGACAGTGTGCTAAAGCCTAACCCGTTCAGACACCTCCATATATATATATAAATATATATATAATATACATATATAAAACCAAACTCAGTCAAGGCGATGCCAGTGCCAAGGTGGAGAGGAGTTGGCTCAGGCCTCTCTGGGGACACTATTGTGGTCTCCTCTCCAAGACGGGGCAAGGGTGCCCATCATGTGGCTCGTCCATCAATTCTTAACTGTTGACTCCCCCCATTTCTCAAACACCAAGTGAACGCTACTGCTCTCCATGGCATCTTCACCCTTAACCCCCACAAGGATGCGGTGGTGGGCTGGGAAGGGACAATGCCAAGAGCCTGCGGTCACAAGCAGCACAAATGGGGAGCAGGAAGGGCCATCTACAGGGTCTCCAGGACAGGATGCACTGTCCCCTTCCCCCACCACTGATCTTCTCCCAGAGAGACAAAATGCTGAGGACTGAGGCTCTCCCTCACCATGGAGGGTGTTGGCAGAGCCCCTCTGCCCTGTGCCTCCTTCTCTTCCTGTCCTTTCTCCTGGCCCAACGGAGATGCATCCCTGGAGATTCAGAAGCAGAGCAAATGAAGGAGGATGTGTCCTCATGGCCAGCCAGCAACAAGATCATGCTTGAGTGATGGGAAATGGGGACGAGAACCCCACTAAGACATAAGACCCGCATCACCACTGGGACGCGCATGAAGTGGGAGCTTGGAGCACTTAGTCTGACCTTCCAGCTGCCTTACGCCCCGCAAAAAAAGGAGGCCACCTGCCCTACCACCCCCACCTGCACCCCCGCCATCCATCCTTCCACTGGAGCCTCAGAGCGATGCTGTCATGTGTGTGAGTGTGTGTATATGTGTGTGTGAGACAACTTGGGGTGGTTCCCTTATTTTGTTTTTTTTTCCTTTCACTCTTCAAACAGAAATACAATGTTATGAGTGTTGTCAATCAGCTGTTGGGTTCATGGCCCAAGACAGGAGGCCCAAAAGGAATAATGAGGAGCAGGCCAAGTTGAGGGGCCATGCCTACAGCTGCCGCCCTGAGAGCATGTGCCTGTGAAGGATGTTTCCAGAGTGTGGGGTTTGGTGGGTGCATTTATTTCCCTATTTTAGTCCTGCTGGAATTCCCCAGGGCAGAATTGTAAACAAGGCCATGTTAGGGGCCTAGAGGACCCTGAGGTCTTCAGCTTGCAGCTCTGGAACGCCCCTGGAATGATTTCCTCTTCTTTTGGAAGCTGGAAACCCCACAGGGCACCATAATCCTGAGAGTGGAGGGGGAGCCCTGTTGGCATGGGTGCTGCCAGCCCAGCCTTCCAGTCACTCGCCGTGGCAGAAGCTGTCCTTCGTCCCTGGACACTGACCCCTTTCCTGGAGGCCACCTCTGTACAGATGAAAGAACAAAGGCCCCATGCCTTGCCTGTAAGACACTTACTGTGTGCATTCATGGACAGCACTGACTCTTCCTGCCCTCCTCCTTTGCCTCTTGCTATTCAAGGCTGTGAATCCCCACACAGCCATCTTCATGGCTCTCACCCAGACATGGGGTGTCTGTCCAGCCTGATGTCACAGCCCCATTTGGAGAAAATGGGCCCTGCAGGTCAGCCAGCATCTGAACGCTCTGCTAGGGCAAGAGGGCAGGAGTCACTGACCGCCACCTGAGCCAGCCCAGCCCACAGAGGTCCAGAGAGCAAAGCCCAGCTTGCAGCTGGGGGTGACCACCTTGCTGAGAAGTCAGTGGCTTCAAAACAAATCTGCTTTGGGGACTTAGCTAACCTCTCAGCAGCCTCCTGTCCCACCTACCCCCACTGTGTTCCATCTATCTGTCTTCTAACCCATCTCCTCTCTCCAATTCACCCCTGCCCCGTGCTCCTTTATCCCGCACCCTGCCTGTTCCTGTGCCCCCATCTGTTCTCAAAGACTGGGTGTCCCTCACATCAGATGTGCATGAATGGGTTTGAATGGGGGTCCCTGGAGGGCTGTATTTCTGGTGCATTTCATGTGTTTGTGTCAATACGTACCTGGATGTGGGTATGGGGGTACCCCTTAAGACATCCTTTCCTGTGACCCTCTTCAACTTCTGCCTCCAGTCTTTCTGACGGGAAGTCCCTGCATAGGGAGGCAAGGAGCAAGACTTAGCTTCACATATAGGTCCTAAGGAATATTTTTAAAACTAAGGACTTATTCTATGAGAAGGGAAATCATCTTCGGGAAAATCCTTCCCCAGTCCCACCCCCATTGTACAGGGCACTTCAAAAATAAAACCATATCCTTTGAAAAGTTGAATTTTCCCCTTCAGGGGAAGAAGGGAGCTGGGCTTGAAGATTCATGAGATGTGTCTTATGTTGAAAGACTAATGTCATGTATCTTCTGCATTGCATCTTGAATGGTGTTTGCTGAGCAGAGAATAGAGGGTATGTTTGGGCATGTCTGGGATAGAGGGTTTGTCTCAGTCTAAAACTAAATGGAGCTGGTTTCAGTTGCAGGAAAATGAGAAAAGAATTCCCCAATTGGGCCATTTGCTGTTACTCTTGAATCCATGTTTGAGGCCCACCCCACAGCTGTCTACTTCCTGCTTTTTAACCTTGCCCTTGCCATGACTGAGTCATCCACTCCTTCCAACTATAGTTTCCATGCTAGACCTTTAACACAGCCCCCTGGATCTCTTTTACCTTTCTGGAGATGCTAGAGACTCCCAGGAAAGATAAAACCCCTGAAGTCAAGTCGTTATCAGTATAAGGGGAGTCTTGAGCTGCTGCTTAAATATCAGAGCTTAGCCTCCTTGGGATTCCTCAAAGTATCCAACTATTTGACCAAAATGGAAGCCCCATAGCAGTGGCAGTTCCAGCATCAGACTGACCCAAGATGAAGCCAGCACTCCAGTAAGTGACTTTGGCTCTTGAGCAAGAAATGAGTGAGGAGAAAGAGAAGGATAAAGAAAGGGAGACATTGACCTTACAAGATTCTTCAAGGTCAGATTTTGCTAATTCAGTAGAACCCAAACTTTAGAAAGGATGTGGACTCAGCATCCTCACGCAAACTCCCAAACCCAGGTCAAGTTCAAGTTCTTTATAGGTGCATGCAAGATCTATAATGTTTTGACCTCCATGCAAGTTTACCTTGAGACTGGGCCCATTGCAGCTTGTATTTTCTTTTCTACCTCTGAGACTGGAGATCACAGAAACTGAGATTTCTACTGGAAAAGAGGTCCCATTTCTTTAACTATCCCCAGTTTGGGGGTTATGGTTTCTTCTATTTTTTTCTTCTCTCAACTCACTGCCACTTTCCTTCTATGTCAGTGTGGGTTCATGTTCAGAATGTTCAAGAATTCATCCCTAAGGAGACTTGCTTTCCTAGCAGCCCCCATTTTTATTTGTTGTGACTCTAAGTCTCATAAGGGAGTCTGTGACTTCTTGGAATTAAAATTTTTTTAATTTCTTTGTCAATGAGCCTAATCCAGCTTTATTTCTTCCACAAGCTCCAGCCTTTCAACAACTCTGCCCCTTCTGCTCCAGGGATCACAAAGACTTGACAACTCCATCAAGACAAACATTCTCTGGTCACATATCCAAATGTAGCCTCCTGGGTGTTGGTGCCTGACATTTGGGGAGGTAGTGTGAATTGTACCCCATTAGCAATGCTCCCCTTCTCTTTTGAAAAGGTAAAGGAGATAGATAGCTCAAGAAAGTTCTACAACAAAATATTCACTAAATCATGATTATAATTTAGTAGTCTGAAACTAGTGTTTTATGTGTAGTTGTCCTAAAGGAGGGAGTGTGGTTTTGGGCTCTATTCTAAGTCATAGTGAGAAACAGAAAACCAAGAACACCACTTGGGCCATTAAGGATGGATTATCAACACCTGACTTATTCTGAGAACATTACTGAGCTGGTTTTCAAAGATTGGGATTGAAGGTGAGGAGAAGTGGAAAGGAGTTCACTCTAGTCATCTCTGGTGAGCTTTGAGTGGAAAGCTTAGTTGATCCTCCTAATTTCAGACAAACAACTAAAGTGAAGCTGCTTTTCAGAAAATGCTCTTTCTGCTCCAGAAAAACCCAGTCCTAGGGAACCCACCCAAGGAAATAAGATGATGAAGAGGTAACTTCATTACAGAGGGAGAAAAATCAGTGCATCCTAGCTAGCTATGAGTGTGCCATAGAGGAAGGTAACAGATTGTCACATTAGCCCCTTGAACTAATCAACATACAAGATTCAGGTGGCCCTCAAAACAGTTCTCTCAGAAACTATGCTGTCTGGTTTCCATGGCCACCAGCATGATGCAAATTATTTATTCAGCATTACTCTTTCTTAGATTCCATTGGCTTTTTATTTTCCTGGGGGATCCAGGATCACTATAGAAACCTGTAAAAAGAATATACAAAAAAGGCTGAACAATTATTGGTAATTTCATCTTTGAAGCATCATCTGTCTCCCTGTATCTCCAACTTCACTAGTTGATGGTTGTCTGCATTGTCAGGTCTAGGAAGGGCAGCTCATAAAATTGGTCTGCATGGAATTGACCTTGTGTTCATGGTCCCAGGATCCCAGAGCTCAAAGCATCTAAAGATAACACTAGAGGCCTTGGAAAAGTTCAACATCAGCAGCAGCACATAGGGGGAGGCAGAGATGGAGCAGAGTGGAAAAATTACACCTTTGGGACCTTTTTTTTTTTTTTTTTTGAGTGCCATCTCAATCTCATTATAGAGGTAAGAGCACTGAAGCCAGAATAAGTCCCTAATTAGGCAACTCAAGCAGAATTCCCTTACCGTAAATTTAGTTTCAGCTCTGCATTCAAACGATGGGTGTCTCTGGACACTGCATCTTCATACTTGAACTTCCTCATCCATAAAGATGAGGAGAAGAATAACATTTTTACCTCATATGACATTAAGGGTAGCAAAGATACTGAAAAGAGATTTTAAGGCATGAAGCATCATATGTATCATGCTCTGTTCATGTCTCTCTTTGAGCACATGAGGTAGAGCTTTGTGCAATCTCAAACCTCACTGCAGAAAGATTAGTCCAAGTTAAGAGGTCTTCTGAGCCAACAGGCAGACCCTATGTATCCAACATACCATAGGTAAGTTTAGCCTATCAGGTCCATCAGAAAACCTGTCTCTTTAGTATACCTGTCCACAGGTTTCTTTCTAGTGTGCAAAGGACACTCAATCCCTCTTGATCATTCCAGAGATGAACGAATAGGACACACAGTATCTTTGAGTTAAAACAGGGAACTATTTACCAAGGAACAGGGTCAACATCTTCCTTTATTCTTGCTATCCTCCTTGCATTGTGTCTAACAGCTCATGCCCAAGTGTTTGGAGCAGAGCAGATCATGAAACATTTAAAGTTTTAGAGGCAAACAAGTTAATTAAAGAAACTTGGATCTTTCTTCTTTAGTCATTTGGAGAAGCAGGTGGCTTGACAAAAGCATATGGGTTGCCCTGGGAAGTTCTGTGGATGGCGCATTCCCTGAGCCATAATCTAGGCATGGTCCTCTTTGGGGAAAACTGAATCCTATAAACTATTAAAGCATACTCTTCCTTTTAAAAAGGTCCTTCACACCCCATGCTTGGCAGGGTTCCTGTGTTCCAAGCCATGGTTCCCTCTTGAGATAGAGCCCAGCCAGCAGTGACAACACTCAGCCATTCAAGAGGGTGTTGGTTCACCATTGAGAAGCAAAAAAGTGGGTAGAAGCCTGGAGTTTGCTCACCACCGGATCTCACCTAATATCAGTTGGACCATGTAGCAACATCCACCATGGCCAACTCCTATTCTTCTTGCTCAAAGACTGGTGCTGTCCCTTAGGGAACTCTGAGTCTCTCCCCCTTTTCTTGCCTCCTATTTCTCCCTCTAGTTAAACCTTTCCCTTCCTCTCAGGGTCCCCCCAGACCCTCTCTAGCCTGAATGTATCAGTGTGTCTGTGTTGTGAATGTAGCAATGCCTTTCACATAACAAGCTTTCGCCAACTCCTATCCTGCTCCATCCCCACCCCCAACCATGGTGTGACTGTTTTGCTATATTCGAGACTATCTGTAAAAATGTACAAATAGAAGTGGAAACTGAAAATAAGGGGGAGGGAAGGAAGACTGAATCTCATTTTTGATGCAGCCCTCAGTTTTCTGAGGACTTATGTGGAATGCCCTGAACTCCCACCTTTTTATGGGGTAGGGGGTGGGATTTGAAGGGAGTGAGGCCAGGGATTGACAAGGGAGGTATTTTTTTCCGGTTATTTCTTGGACAGTCACTAATGTCAGCCTGGAACTCTGTTCTAAGGATTTTGCC